>CANUEY010359259.1:0-44436 GCA_948099555.1 Croton setiger
TTTTATATTTTTTTTTTTATATATTATTATTTTTTATCATATATATTTTAAAAATTTTTTTATTTTTATTTTTTTTTTTATATATATATATATATATATATATATATATATATATATATATATATATATATATATATATATATATATTGGGTTGGGTAAAATATATTTTAGCTATTAAGTAGATTTCATAAAAATTTTAACTTTTAATTTTTACAATAAATAAATAATATGTTATTAAATATCTAATTTTAAAAAATAAAATTAAAATTGAAATAATAGACTTTCCATTAATTTTTTTTTTTTTAAAAAAATGCTACTTCATGCCCTAGAATGAATAGGTACATGAAAACCTAAAAGTTGAAGTAAATAGTCAATAGTAGTTAGGCAAAAGTTAAACTTTGTTAATTAATTAATTAAATTAAATAATTAGGTTAGGCGCCCATCATGCAAAAAGAAGACTCCTATATTCACATACATACTACTATTTTAATTTTAATTTTCTTTTTTGGTCCCACATTATTCCTTCATTCTCATTTGTTTCTTTTTTCCATTCACAAAATTTCGAAAATGACACCTAATTCTTATTTAAGATTCCTCCTAATTTCTACTTAAGGAAATTATTTTAGAACATTCAAATTTCATTTAAAAGAGTAGAAATGAAAATATAATTTCAGGAAGAAATATCTTGAATATGTTTCACTGAATGGCAATTTAAGTCATTATTTTGACTTCTTAAGTATTTTTCGATGGTAATTCAACACTCAGTACTACTTATTCTGAAAATTCATATATACGAGTAGATTATAAAATTTTTATCCCTTACTAGACCAACTGAATACAAATAAAATCAAATATAGCTCAAAAGAGTAGAAATAACCGTAATTTAATTTCATTCTTAGAAAAAATCTTAATTAATTTTTTTTTATAATAAGATAAAGGAGAATTAAGCCATAAAAGTGGAGTTCCCAAAAACATAAAAATTAACATATATTCCATTCCTTGAAATTAACCAAGCAAAAAAGCAATTAGCATCTCTAAATTACATCACTTCATATCATAAACCATTAAATACTAATTAATTTTTATAGTACTTCTTACCTTATTTTTAGCTTCTAGATTTGTATTTAAGTATAAATTTATTCAAAACAACTCAAAGATTCCCATAGTGGAGTGGAGGGGTAAATTAATTAAAGACTAGGATTCTCTTCAATCCGATTATGCCCACATTAGAATTGGAATGGAATAGTAGGAACATGTGTCCCAAACAATCCCATTTTGACCATTTCTTAACTACACTGTAAATTATGTAATTTCTGCTAATTCTTTATCTAAAAATATAAACTAAATTAATTAGTGATAATATACAGTTTAAAGTAATCACATACATAAACTAAATTGAAATCCCCAACCATCATAAGTGCTATATGTTTATATATACAGAATGGGTCCCACACCTAAGGAACGCCCACTCCCAAACATCCTTTATATCCATCACCCCACACGACTCCCTCTCCTCCTTCTTCATCTTCCTCATCTATATAAATACCCTATTCCTCCTACTAATATCTCCATGACCAACCCCAATCCAAAATCATTCTATATATCCAAAAAAAAGAAGAATGTCCGGCGTTTGGGTTTTCAAGAACGGCGTCGTTCGGCTGGTGGAGAACCCAGGAGCAGAATCAGTTGACGGAAGCAGACAAGGGTCGAGCGGTCGCCGGAAAGTTCTTGTTCATACTCCTACTAATGAAATAATAACTTCTTATGCTGTCTTAGAACACAAATTAAGTTCACTTGGTTGGGAAAGGTATTATGACGATCCTGACCTTCTTCAATTCCATAAAAGATCAACAGTTCATCTTATTTCTCTTCCTAAAGACTTCAACAGGTTCAAATCCATGCACATGTACGATATTGTTGTCAAGAATCGTAACATGTTTGAAGTCAGAGACATGTAGCTAATTAAGCTATTATTATAAATTATATTAATCACCTAGTATTTATGTCTACTTACTATATAATTGTTATCTTGTGTTTTAATTAATCTTGGGTTTGGGTTTGCGTTAATTAAGGTGTGAGTGAGATGGTGATTGAATATCCTTGTCTTGATGTAATGTACTATTACAGCTACTACTACTACTACTTTCTTTTTTTTGTTTGTTTTAGGATTATGGGATATAACAAGTCCTATGTTTGTTTGTGTATTAAGGTAATTAGGGATTAATTAATGTAGTTAAGGGTTTGGTTTGGTTTGATTATGATGGGTACGTAGCTGGTGACAAGTAATCACAATCTTGTAAATTTTTTTAATGTTTCTTTGTGGGAATGAAAAATACTTCTTCTTTTGCGTGTTTTTCCTCTATCGGGCTTCTTTCTTTCTTACAATGTCATTAAGTTGAACCACAATAAACAAAATACGGTTTATTTAAACCACTTATAATAGTTCTTCCTCCTTCAATTTTGCCTCAAATTGGAAGAGAAAAAGAATCCCATTTTTCTTAGATGATATATGATAATGCAATCATTACCAAAGCTCCATTATTTAACTAACTAGTATATCTCAAATGTTTATTGTTGTAATGAAGTGTGGGCTTTGCATTTGGCATCAAGTAGTATATATAAATTATATAGCATATATACTATTATAGTTGATGATATTATAAATATGAAAATTGGAAGTTTTTTTTGGGAGAGGAAAAAGGATTGATCACGTGAAGCCAACCATTAGCTATACTTACAAACAAGGTCGTGATGATGCCATGCCTTTATGAGCAAGTGGACAATACTATCCTATTTGCATGGGGAGAGAGCCCTCCTCACTTACCATCTTTCACTCAATCTTGTAAATAAAAATACGATTCCGAGTATATACTATTATATAATGTTCTTCGTATCGATCGACATTATCCGGTTCAGTACAGTAAATTTAGTCTGATGATTATCGTCTTATGGGTTTATTATACTTGTAAATACATAATAAATTGGCTAATTAATTGTTGGGAAAGGAGGATTTTCAATTTTAACCTCTTGAAATGGAAAAAGACATTTTACATGGGTTATAGCCAAAGAAAGGATATAGGTCATAATGCATTGTCTGCCCATTCCCCCAAAAGGGAGGAGATTTTATCATAGCTAAAGGGAAGGTCCATCTGTTTGGACCACTTTTCTGATCCAATGGATCACAATTGATCACAATCTTCCATATTCTAATTTTACTATACTACAAACATCTCAAAACAACGTTAATTAAAGAAGAGGTACCAGCAAATAACAAATTTAGATTTTGGGACTTTAAAAAAAATGTTAATTTACAATCATTATATGGTATATATAGCTTATATAGGTCACATTTATTTTAATTTCCGAGCTTTAAGGATCAGGTCTTCAATTGTAAGGTTCAACGAGCAGATCCCGTTAATAGCTTGAATAATCCCTTGGGCATCGCTTTCCACCACCACCACCTGTAACAACCCTTTGCGCAAAGCCTCTTCTAAAACTTCTACAATAGTTGTTGTTTTTAAAACCACCGGATCACTTAAAAAACTATGAATTTTGATTCTCCAAAACACTACTTTACTTTCGTGATTTCTTATAATTGCAGTTGTTCCTCCTTCATTTCCCCCTTTGACTAACGGGGGCATCAACATTTATTTTAATTTGTTCCTCTTTCGGGGAGTATCCGTTGTTGTTGACCTGTTGGTTGGACCCTCTGTTGCCATGAAGTATTTGCAGCCTTACTGCTCTAACATTATACACTTGCAGACTTTCTTTCTCAGCATTTTCTCCTTTGGCTTGAGCTGAGCTAGAGAATCAATTTTTACAATATATATATTAGAAAGAAAAAGCATACAACATATATATCTTGTCTTTGTTTTTTTATTTAGTCATATTTTTTTTCCATGTATCAGTTTGAGTAATTAATTATTATTTTTTATATTATTACATATTAATGGATACTCGTAATTTAATATTCTAAAATAAGTGAAATTCAATTTTTTTTTATTATTTTAAATTCTGATAATATCCATTTAATTACTTTGCCAACTATGAGCCAACTAGTAATGGACAAAATATAGCAGAAGTACCCACTCTGCAATCTGTCATCATTAATCAATCTTGCTGACTTTATTTTTATTACTAAAAAGAAGAAAAATCTTCTGGACGCAAATATTTCCAAATGGATTGAATCAGCAACCACCATCACCATGCATGAAACCCAACCTTTTTGGCTAAGCCATGCACTCACACGACCCACTCCAAACAACACGTGCTTCAAATTTTCTATTTATAAATAAAAAAGCTTGCAAACCCTTTTGCTAAACTTTTAATAATTGTTGTTAAATGGGCTTCCCTTCCACAGTTCCCTTATTTTTTTCCCATACCGATTACATTAAATTAAGATCTAACTTTTAATATTATGGATTATATTTCACTGATTGATGTTAACATGATTTAAACTCGAGATTCTCATGATAATCAAAGCGAAATTCTCTTTTGAAGACCTAAATTGAACATACACATGCCCATAACGTAAACTCACTATTGTAACAAAAGCTTGTTGTTAGCCAATAGAATCTTAGCATACATATATGGATATGGATAAGGCTAATCTTAAGAAAGAACACGTGTCAAAATAAGAATAAATTGAAACCCACCATGCAAGTAAGTATATGAAGAAGTTGGTGCTTGCTTTCATAAACGCCATAGCCCATTCCTTCTTCGAATGGGATGCAATGCACTTTAACAATGACTAGTCAGTTTTAGTTTTTGAAATGGCTCTTAATTTCTTCCTTTAAAGAGGTCTGTATATGTATAAATAAGGAGTTTCCAAATCCATGATAAGTCCAAAGAAAAGAAGAAAAGGATGGGGCAAGAGAGATGCTATTTTGTCTGCTCATGAGTTTGATTTTGATGTCTTGTCAACTAACCATTCCCATATCGGATACTATCTTTTATGCTATTTATCTCGTCAGTTTACTTATTTATATATGCTAACCACTAGACGTGACCATGGGCCGGTTCGGCTCGGTCGGCCAGCTTGAACCGGTCCGTTGCTGAACCGGCACAGTCCGTCGAAAAACCGTAATCGTCTGAACTGGCCGGAGGACGGACCGGTTCAGATTCAAGAAATTTTAGAACCAGAACCGTGAACCGGACTTGAACCGCCGGTTAACCGGGCCGACTGACGGTTCATTGGCCCGGCGGTTCGGCGGGCCGGGCTGGCCACCTCTACTAACCACTTTCTTCATATAAATAATTTGAGTTTTTTGTTGTCTGATCTGTTAAACAGATTCTGTTTTGCTTAGCATTTTATTTTATTTTAGTTGAATTTGCATATATATCCCAATAAAAAGCTTCTAGTGAATATTTTTCAGAATTGGGCCGATGGTCAACTGCATTTACGGTGACCTGGGCCGAATATATGGGCTTTTAGCCCATCTTTTCATGGCATTTGCGCCTTTGTTCATGTCATTTGAAGCTATGGAAAAGGAAAAGAAAGCTCCCCAAGAAGACAAGTTTCAATCGACGAAATCTTACGTTCCCCAAACAATTTTTAAGAAAAAAAAAGTTCTATCAAATTTATTTCTATATGAAATTTAACCCCACAAAAAATTAAAAAAATGTACTGTAATTTTTGACAGAGATGGTAAATTAGAAGAAGAAGAAGAAGGTAGGAAACATTTCCCACAAACCAAAACTCCCCTGCTGACTCCAGACTGTTGAAAAGCTCTTCTCTGTCGAAGTATGATTTTTCTGTATATTTTGAACAATTACTAGTTGGTGCAATCGAATCCATGGCAAATGGAAAGCCAGATTACAAGAACTAGAAGCAATAAGATCCCAAGAACCACCAGTTTAATCTTCATGTTCTGATACCACATTTTTCGTCGGATTTGTGTACCTTGTTTCTTGTATGCCTGTGCCTGAATTCCACAACAATCAAAATTAAGAACCATTTATTTCGTTAGAGGTTAAGTGGTTGAGGAAGATGTTCTGCTTAGAAAACTACTTTCTCAATCGATTTATATAGAGAAAGTTTGCTATTTTACTCATTAGTTTGGAAAGACTGAAGTGAAAATGTGTGTAATTTAAGTCAACACATGTGAGGTTTAAACCATGGATCATTAAGGGTGTTATTGAAATAACTTTCCCGAAAAGGAAATTTCTCTATGTTGATCAAACGTCCAATGTTTCGATTTTCTAACTAAATTGAACCGAGGGAGTTACCTGATTGCGTAAGTTTTCCGTCTTATCAGCTAGAGTTGTTATAGCCTCACCTCTATCAATTGCCTGGAAAATATAAATATGGTCATTGGATTAATATGGTAATTCAACACAAACAACATTTGCATGATCAAATATTATGGTAAAATGCATATACATGTCCTAACCAAGCACCAGTAACTTGGCTAGATTCTCCATCAATCTTGGAAACTGGGGTATATTCCAACTTACTTCTCTGTCCCTCATTTACTTCAAGCAATTTCAGCATTCAAGTTATCATTCAAGTTCACAAACATCTTACTAGAAGATTCATCTAAAATAATGAAAATTTGGACTTTAATCTGACACAATGATAAAACCCTTGCTGCATATTTTTAATGTTCATAAGGACTAAGGGGAGCTTCAAACTATGTACTTAAAAAGCAAGCAACTGCTAAACTGGACCGACCAATTGTGTTTTTCCCAGCATAGTTCACTTACCTTGTCAATATTCCCTAACATTATACTTTTAACTTCTGAAACTTGAGCCTTCACTTTTAATAGTTTCTCAATTTCCTCAGCATGCTCAATAATATATTTCATGTGCTCTTTCATTATTGGCCTGAAAAAAGGAAACCAAACTACCACCTTACTGTCTTATACTACTAAAATCAATTATATTTATTTGTTTCATGTCTTCCCCTTTAGTGCAATACTTTATAGATTTTTGTAGGTGCACGTACCCGAACTCCTTGTTGAGACTCTTGGCAACTGCTGTATCTGCTTTCCCACCCCCATATCTTTTCTTGAAGTCTGCTTTCATGCGTTCCAAAAATGCGATCGAGATTTGTTTGCTAACGGATTCTTTTGCAACAACACAGTAAGCTACAAATAACAAAATCCACAAATTTCAAAAGGTAGAAACATAAAGACTTTCCTACTATCTCCATTTACACTTAATCATTTATATACAAAAGGAACACCAGTTAGCATATTAAACAAAATCGGTTTGCATACCAGAAAGACTCAGTACATGCAAGCAGTCAAGGTGCTAAATGGTTTCTTTTCCAACCTAAAGCCAATCCAAAATACCCATATAAGACCTAAATTTATGATTGAGCTGAACCGGCACAAGTCAGTGCTGGTGTTTGTATAAAAATACCCATATAAGACCTAAATTTATGACTGAGCTGAACCGGCACAAGTCAGTGCTGGTGTTTGTATAACTTTATCAGTGGATAAACCTCATCACATCTCTCATATCAGAATTAAACATATGTATTAGCATCTTATAGCTAAAGCCTATTCGCCTTTTCGACCATTTTTTGAGATAAGCTTAATTACTAATTAACTCAGAACCAAAGGGTCATATCTAGGTTCCAGTTTCGCTTCTTTGATCATAATATAACATGAGCATTACCACATTCAACAGGGGAAACTATCATTTTATTGGACAAGGCAAAATCATATAAAGGATTTCTGGTTTTCACATTATATTTTTTATAATAAAAATTGCACTTATCATATTGCAAGCTTAAATCTTGAGCATTCAAATTTTGCATGGAAAGAGAGACTATAAGCCGACTTAGATCAATAAAAAACAAAGAATCAATTTCCGTTTGCATAATTTTCTCGAGAATCAAGCAGAAAATCTTCAAAATAAATAAGCAGAACAAAGAGAAAAGTTAAAAACATTCAAAATACAAGATTATTAAGCAAAAACAAATCAAACCCACAACTAAAGACTGGTTTTTCAATTAGATCCATTCACTTTCACTCCCAATTCAAATCTCCATTTTGTTCTACTTAGTTAAAAGAACAGAAACAAAATAGTATAAAATTGCAGAGTAAAGAGCTAAATTACCATAACCATCCTCGACAAGGAAATTGAAAGTATGATGGTCACAATTGTAAGTGAACTTGTCATTAGAGGAAGGCAATCTTTGAAGACATTGAGCAGCGATCGCCGGAAAGTTGCCGGTGAACTCAGTATACTCAGCCAAAATCATGGTTCCTCGAGCTACGAAGCTGTAAATGAACGATTCTTGACTCATTTCTAGTAGTTGAGCTGAACTGAGTCAGGTCGGGCCGAGTTGAGAGACAAAGATTTGCTAAATAGGATTAAGAAAAGACAAGACAACAGAAAAGAGAGAGAGGGGACGAAGCAAAAGCAAAGCTTAAGGTTGTTCTCTTCTCTGGTTATACTTATGTTTGGACCGTATTTTCCTTTGATCCAAAGAAAGAATATATATAATTATTATTTTCTTTGGTATAATAGTATAAGTAAACGACCGCGTTTCGTATTCACGTAAAATGACTTTGTATTGCATTGAATTTTTCTTTTCTTTTCTTTTTTTTAACGATTTTTTTAATTAAAGAGTGATTTGACGGAGTAATAATCTGAAAGAAAGGTTTATGAAGGGACAAAGTTCTAGATTAGCGGTGTTTAATTAATTTTTTAAGTGTGCTAACGGGAGATGTTAATATTATTAATGGACCAATATGTACTTAAAGACCCAAAATTTATTCAATTTTCAAATAACACCTTATAGTTATAACTTGAAGAAACACTAACTAAAGTAAATTTGTAATTTTAATTTTATTATGAATTGCATATAATAATTAGATAATCAAGATTGTTAATTAATTAATTAAAGAACTTTCGTATATGGGGCCGGAAGCTGCGGAGTGGTGTCCTATAAGTAATTAATTTTATTATACTTTTTCCTGCCATGCGATCGAAAATAATTATTTTCTAATAATTATGCTTTTGCTATTATTATACCTTTCTTTTTTTTTATTTTTTTATTTTGAAACGATATTTATTAGTAAAATAAATAAATAAAATCAGGAGATAGCATATTTTTCCACGTCAGCAAAAAAATGTCCCAAAATTTCAGAAACTCGGGTTGGCTGTTACTTAGCGGTTCGGATACGGATTGACTAATAACACCAAAGTTCTTTAAAATCACGACTGGGCTGGGCCCCACAAAAACAATTTATACCAACCGCATTGATCCCTGTCCATAAATTTTAAATTATTTATTTATTTATTTCAAAATTTCTCCTCAAACTCTGTTTAAACAACGATTCAATCCCGAGTCTGACATAAATCTTGCCCGCCCAAACGCGTCCCCATAGCCCCAAATTCAAATTTGATTTTTGAGTTTCTTTCGTTTATTTTCTCTCTCTTTCTCAGCTTCCAAACATTACTTTTACTACTTCAATTAAACAACGTTATTCAATACTTTACTTTTTCCTTAAGCCAATCGAATTCAAAATCCAATCTCTCATTTATTTTTGATTTGATTTTTATCCATCAGTTAATGGCGACTTCCGATTCTTCAATTCCTCCTCTTCCTGCTGCTTCTGCTTCCGCTCCTCTTGCCGCCGTAATTTCTCTCTGCTGTTCCATACTTTTAAATTACGAATAGATCTAATTAATTAATAGATTTTTTTTGGGGGTAACTTTATGATTGATTTGTTAATTTACTGTTGTATTTGCAGAGAAAAGAGAATATAACTCCGATTGGTTCTAAGATTGCGGTATATTCATTTCCTCACTTTGTTAATCTCTTATCAGTTGATTTTAGCTATAAAACGGATTTTTTTTATTTGATAATTATTAATTTCGATTGGAGCTTTGAGAGCAAGGAAGTAACTCCACTGTTTTGTGAATTTATTCTATTATTAGGAATTAAATGAATCAAGGACAGAACTTCTTAGTAGAATTCAAGGTTTAAAACAGGTATATGCATTTCATTTTCCATCATTTTTTAATTTTAATTAGTATTTTCTTGGGTTTATATTTATCTATTTTTTATGGATAGTTTTTTATTTTGTTGAAAATGTTTTTATGGATATTTAATGATCTAAGAAAGTGCATTTTGTTTGCTTATTAGGATTTGCAAAATTGGAGATCCAAGTTGGACACTCAAGTGAAAATTTATCGTGATGTAAGTACGGTTTCTGTATTTGTGGTTTTGCTTTTTGAATACTTATGTGCTTCTTGATTGAATTGAAAGTACTTCCAGCACCATAAGATTGGTTTAAGAACACTATTTGCATAAACTTGTTTTTTCACTCTTGTTGGTGTTTAATGAAACCCAAATGGAAGATAACCACAATTCCGTTGCTCGATAAACCAAACGTTGTCTAAATTTATTAAATTTGTTGATCATCTTCCCTGATTCTTTTTTGAACTCATACTAATAAACTTGTGAAGGGTTAATCCAAATTGATGTATTATCTTGAGCTTATAATTGGAAACTTGATGATTTATCATAGGCACCGTGAGAGATCTCAATTAGTTGGAAGATGTTCATAATTTAGAACGACTGTTTCGGATCAAAGTTGCTAGTATTTAACCAAAACTGCGTTCCAATATCGACCTCTTCAAGATTTAATAAAGATAAGGGTGCTAGTTTATATACTCAAGATGAATTTAGTATAACATGCGTTATGGTTGATGGATCGAAGTGAAAAGTTTAGGGATTGGGAATTTCAGTATAGTTTAAACTATTTTTATGTGATGAAACCTTATGAAGAAAGATAGGAGATTACACCTCCTAAGTCGGCTGAAATGGTTTGGTTAGCTGCCTCACTCCATCAAAGTTTTTCTCTTATTGCTTGGTTGGTTTGAGCTTAGTTTAGTTGGATGGAATCTCTTTTGTGAATATTTTTCATTATCGATGCAGGAATTATCAGACTTGAAGAAATCACTGAATGTTGAGGTGGAACAGCTTCGATCGGTAAGCATTGATGCGAAAATTCCATTCTGACATCCCATGAGGAATTTCTCTTTTGCATTTTGATAATTTGATCTAAGTGTCCATTTTAATGCAAATTAGGAATTTCAAGAGCTTCGGAGCACACTTCAGCAGCAACATGAAGACGTTGCAGCTAGCCTGAAAAATTTGGGGGTATGTTGATTTTTCTATCTTTTACCATCTGCATGCTGTTGTTTTTTTACCTCATACATGGGTTCAATGCTTGTGGAATGAACTTATGCAGCTTCAGGATACCCCAGAAGACGCTAAAGAGGCAGTGAACGACTCAAAAATTGAAGTAAAAAATGAAGAACCGCGCTCTTCTACTGAGGCTGATACTGATACGAACGCTGAAAACTAGCAATTTTGCATAGGAGATGTGTATTTCTTGTACTCAATGTTCTTAGCATGATCCTTGAATTCATTTCCCAGGTATTTTCTGTTGCAATTGTGAGTTCTATTGCAATTTCTTAGATGTCTAGTAAGAGGGAAGAACTTATATATGAAATATATGTAATGTTTTAATTGACATTAGCATATAAATTTTTCATTGGAAGCAGCTTTTATTGTAGATTATATCAATCTTAGTTATCTAAATGATGCATGATTAAGATTGTTTCTTGATTCTTCCATTATTGAATGCCTTTTCTTCACTTTTAAACTTCCTGAGCAAATTGGTTGGTTCGGGGCCATACTTGATAGATCGATTCTTACACTTAGAAATTATAATGTTGTTTAACTTTTATAAATATACACTTAAATTAGATTTTGTTTTTAATCATATTTTTTCCTATGGTTCTGATAATAATAAAGGGTAAACTCAAGATTATAAATTAGAATTATTTATTTAGTTTGTAGAAATTTAAAATTATTATTTATTAGTACTAGTAACACAACATGTGTATTCAATGAGATTTGAGTGCGAGTCGTTTTCGCCAACTGAAGTTTGTTCTGAGTTCAAAAAGATTATTACAGATTTGTAATTTACTGTAGTCACTAATTAAAACAAGCTTATCTTAGTAAAAAAAATACCTAAATTTTAGTAAAATCCCATTAAAACCTCAGTTTTTGCAACAGAAACAACAGATTTTCATCATATAAAAAAGGGGTTTATATGATAATTAAAGTTTCAAGCTAGAGCACTCGGGGTATTTCATACTCAATAATAAATAAAAAAGCACAGAGCCCGGAGCTCTGTTGCTGAAAAAATTTATTATTATTATTATTATTATTATTATTATTATTATTATTATTATTATTATAAGTATAGTTATCTCCTGTAATGGCAAATGGGTTCGATAATGGCGGAGATGACGGAAGCAAGAAGAAACTTGCCATGATTGGCATGTCTTCTATTATTCTAGTGGCTATGGTGGTTGCTGTGACGGTCGGAGTCGATAATCAATCTGTGGGCGGAGCTGAAACTACTTCACCTGAATTAACAACTACATCTAAGTCTGTTAAGAGTATTTGCCAACCTACAGATTATAAAAAAACCTGCGAACAGAGCTTAAACAGAGTCGCAGGTAATACTTCTGATCCTAAGAAGCTTGTCCAGGCAGGTTTTCAGGTAGCCATTGATGCACTTAATCAAGCTATTAAAAACTCAACCATATTGAAGAAGGTTGAAACAGATAAAATGGCTAAAGCAGCTCTTGATGATTGTAATGAATTGATTTATGATGCTATTGAAGATCTTAAAGTTTCTTTCAAAAAAGTTGAAGGATTTGATTATGGTAAACTTAATAATGAGTCTTTCGCAGATTTGAAAACTTGGCTCAGTGCTACAAGTACTTATCAGCAAACTTGCTTAGATGAGTTTCAAAATACTACCGGTCAAGCCGGCGAGAAAATGAAGCAAATTTTGAGTCTTTCCAGTCAACTTACAAGCAATGGACTTGCAATGGTTTCTGAACTATCTACCATTCTTAAGGATTTGGGTGTTTCTGGAGCTAAAGGAAGAAGAAGACTTTTAACCAACAATGGTGATGATCAGTTTCCTTCTTGGTTGTCTGAACATAAAAGAAGACTCCTTGCAGCTCCGGCCGCCACAATCAAGGCTGATATTCTTGTTGCTCAGGATGGAAGTGGCCAGTTCAAAACTATTGCTGAAGCTATTAAGAAAATCCCTAAGCACAGAAATAAAACTTTTGTTGTTCATGTTAAGGCAGGTATTTATAAGGAGCAGGTTACCTTCTCAAGAAGCTTTACCCATATTCTGTTAATGGGTGATGGCCCAACTAAGACAAAGATCACCTCTAAACTCGGCGTCACCGGCGGTATCTCAATCATTCAGACTGCAACTGTTTGTAAGTATTATTACACTATTACAGTATGGGATGAGTTGACATAAGAACGTTACGTGTTTGGATTATCACTCTTTTTATTTTTGGGATTAGTTGTTTATCTAATTAGTAATTATTTGATCATTTGTAGCCGTTAGTGGATCCTACTTCATGGCTAAGGACATTGGAATTATGAACAAAGCAGGACCAGCAAGACACTCAGCTGTAGCACTTAAGGTTCAATCTGATATGTCCGTTTTCTACAATTGCAGAATTGATGGTTACCAAAATACCCTTATGGCTCATACTTACCGCCAATTCTACCGTGACTGCACCATCACCGGAACCGTCGACATGATCTTCGGCAATGCGGCCGCAGTTTTCCAGAACTGCAATCTTGTCGTCAGGAAACCATTGGAGACTCAGAATTGTGTTGTGACTGCTCAAGGAAGGAATGAAACTCGCCAAACTACTGGATTTGTCCTCCAGAATTGCACAATCACCGCCGATAAAGCATATTGGCCTGTCCGATTCGTGAACAAGGCTTATCTAGGTCGTCCGGCACAAAAATTCTCAAGAACCGTCGTGATGCAGAGTCAACTGGATGATTTGATTGATGCAGCCGGTTGGCAAAAAGGGTTCGGTAAGTTGGGAACCGAAACCGGAACTTATGGTGAGTATGAAAATAGAGGAGAAGGTGCTGATATTGATAAGAGAGCTACATGGAAGGGTGTTAAGTCGTTGACGAATGCTGAGGCTACTAGTTTCGTCGCCGCTAATTTCATTAACGGAGATCTTTGGATTCCGGCCACCAAAGTTCCTTATGAGGCTGGACTTATGAAAAAAATGATTTGAAGAATTATTAAGGAGAAGGAAAATTATTTATTGCTTGTAATTGTTTTTATATAATCCATATGTAAACTGCAAGTAAACCTATTTCCATCTTATTATATACTTCTTTCTTATGAAGAGTGACACAAACAAGATGGGAATTCAAACTTTTTTTTTTTTTTAAATTTTCAGAATCATACAGTTTTGTAATGAGTTTGTAATATAAAAAATAGTGAATAGCAATTTTGTGTATATTTTATAAACCATAGTCTATTTTTGCTTTAAGAAAAATGATTTAATAAATTATTTTTTTTTAAAAAAAATAACTACTAAGATGAAGAAGTCCAGGATCCGAAAAATAATTGGGCTGGGTTGGGCCTCCATAGATTCCAACGTTACTATTATTTAAAAATATATTAAAAAATATTTGAAACTGCTGACTTCTTTACCCGGTTGACGGGAAGACGAGCGGGAAAACAGTCAAATCCAAACTTTTTGAACTTTTCCTCTGTGTCTAACCTCTCGCAAAATCCCAATTTCGCATTGCCCAGAAATCCAAACTCTATCAGGAAAAGAATCAATCTTCAATCCATACCGTACTCTTCAATCTGCAATTTCCCCCAATTTTTCTTCTACTGTATAAACCCTAAGGGTTTTCGAATTTCCAATTCAAACCCTAACATCATGCAAAATCTAATTCGAAATGACTAACGACAAAGAACCGCCTCCGAGTAAGCTCCACACTGTGCAGGCGGAGCGTGACTTAGAGGCCAATTGGGAAGTAGATCTCGCTAAGAAGCTTGAAGACTATCTTTTGAAAATTTGCTCCGGTGAAATTACGGGTTCCGAGGATTATACTTCTAACATTTCTGTCAATTTCGCTGAAGGTGTTAGTTTCAATTACTTTTTTGAAGTAATAAATTTTGGCTTTAATCTTTTTCTTTCCGGGTTTTTTGGGCTAATGATTGCTGTTTTGTTTGGGAAATGCAGCTGCTTTGTTGCTTCAAGGTTCTGTTCAGGTTTATAGCCGGAAGGTTGAGTATTTGTACAACTTGGTTTTGCATGCTTTAGAGTTTCTTTCTCAAAACAGGTTCATTTCTTTCCTTTTTCCTTCTTTTTATTTATGGGGGTTTTCACAGGATTTTCTTATATTTTTTCTTGTTGAATTCTTTTTTATTTAGAGGACTTGTTGGATAATTGCTGACCATTTTGCACATTAAATTAAAAAAGAACATGGGGGGTTTGATAGCGAAGCCGTGCCTTTATTTAGAAATTTTATGATTGCTATGTTTGGACATGTTTTTGTTTCCAAAATGTTCTGATTATATTTATGTTGTCAAATGTATCACATCAAATACGTGAAGTTTACTCATTTGCTTGTGATGGTTAAATCAAGAACAATCAAGTGATGACCATATTCAATTACAGCCATTTTATGCATGCTAATATACTGTTGAAATGTGTGTGTGTGTGTGTGTGTGGGTTTTTTTTTGACCTTTTGCATTTCCACCAGGCAGCAGGAGGAATTGGAGGGTACATCAGCCCAAGCCGAGCAAAACAGTTCCAAGGCAGTTTATGATGAAGCCAATGATCATTTTTGGGGCTTGGATGATATTCCAGGTGGGTTTACTTACTGACTCTGTTTTAGTTAGTTTTAGCGCAAATGTCCACTGAAATGTTCGTTAAATTGCAGTGGAACCAAGGAACAGCTTAGATACTTCAACCAGTAAGGATGCTTCTTTGTATCACTTTGTGAAACCTCCAGCAAATCTAGTTGTTCTTGAAGGTGAATGCTTAGATACAGGTGGAGATGGAAGTGAACTAGAGTCGTACCTGGTAGTACATGCAGCACATCTTACTGTATTTTGATTTTTTTGCTACCTGCTTGATCTAAGTATCTTTCTTTTTCTGCACGGTTGCAGTTATCTACCCTCAATCTCTACAGGGATTTTATTCTTTTAGACCCATGTGATGCTGTAGCAGTGAATGATTTTCTAAAGGGAGATGACATTGGAAAACAACAAAATAGTACTTACAAGGGCAGCTCAGTTCGCAAGTGTTTTCAGTCCCCTGCAATGCACTCAGGGGGAACTGGACGCAAGTCATCTTTGGGAAAGAACATGGATGCAAATCGCAACAATCCTTCTGAAGCTGATTGTGGTGTTGGAGGCGATAATCATACAACAATGCCTGATGCTCATGCCTGTAATAATTTTGGAGATAGTAATGAATTTGATATGGACGATAGGTATTCAGAGCCTAGGGACATGGAGGATTCAGAAGATGATGATAATAAAGATGATCCATGGAAGCCGTTGAATCCCCATGAACCTGGGATCTTAAAAGCGAAGCCTTTTAGAAAAGGTTGTTACAGAAATTTTTTCTCATTATTTTGTTTACCCTGATAACAACTTCTTTACGCAGCTAATCTTCAATTTTTTTAACAAACAGTAAAACATTTCAGAAGGAATGAGTCAAATTCTGCTAAGCAGACATCTATAGCTACTCGGTTTCCACTTGCAAGGATGAATGGTACTACCAGTCCTGAGCTTACAGAAATATGGGAAGCACGCTTGTCTTGTCCTTTATATGAAAAGGTACTGATTTCCTAGAGAGATTTGTCAACCTAAACTTGTCTCGTGATTGTTGCATGATTCCTGATGTTCCTATTGCAGCTAAGGAAATTCCTTAATGGAGATAATAGCAATAATGATGCATCGGTTAGTACTGGGAATGAGGATGAAGATGACGGGTATGACAGTGGAAACCCAGATTTTGGGCAGCCAGATAATGATTTACCTGAAAATATGTTTATGGATGAAGAGTTACCTAGTCAACATGGGAAGGTTGGTAGGCGGCTTTATGCTTTTATTAATTCTTATTTTGAAATAGTTTATTACAAACTTCGGAGGTTACTTGTCTTAATTTATGCAGTATAATGATAATTCGCCACACTTCGATGAAAATGAAGCCGTTGGGCAAGAAGATCCCAGTTCCCAAGCAAGTCTTGAAGATCTTTGTCGCTCTCACCTAGTAAGCAACTACGCATGTTCTTTGTGGCATTTAGCTACATCATAACCCAATGGGACTATATTGGATATCCGATTGATCTCTAAGTTTAAAATAAGAAAGGAACTACTAATCATAATTTAATAGAGAAATATATTTATTTTACAAGATTCTGCTTTACATATTTTTCTGGGTAATTATAGTGGCCTTTGGTCATGCAGGATGCTCTTCTAGCAAACATAGCTGAAACTGAGAAACAGACTGAACTGGCTTCTCGAGTTTCATCATGGAAACAAAATCTTGAGCACAACTTGGCAGAGCAAGTAAATTCCAGCTCTTTTGTAATGTTGAGTACGGTTTTGCTTATTTTACTCTTTCAAAATTGATTGAAACTTTTGTGCCTGATAGGATTCACGTCCTCCATTCGATGTCCATGCCTATGGTGAAAGAATTCTTGACAAGTTGTCTGTTGAAGTGGACTGTGATAATGCCATGTCTTTTGCTGACGTCGTGAAGGGCCAAGAAAAGCATGACGTGGCTCGATCTTTTTCAGCACTTCTTCAACTGGTAATTCCTCATTACAATTCAGATCTGCCATGTCTGTGTGGCATTACTTGTGACTTCTTCTTTTGGAATGGGTGGTTTTAAGACAGTTTATCTTTCGGCAATTGTTTGATTTGGTGCTTTATTTTCTGCTGAAGAAGTCGATAGATTTTTGTTGTCTGACATCATAACTCAAGCTTTTCTTATTATATTCAAATGAACTGGGGTTGTGCTTTCTGAAAATGTGGTATCTAACATTGCCCATTTTCAGATCAACAATGGAGATGTTGATTTGGAGAGAAGCAGTGAGTCCATCTGTTATACAGCCGTGAATCCGTTCCATGTTCGGCTTCTTCGTGATCGCAACAGACGGAAGGGAACGCCATTCCGGTTGTCCAAAAAGAGAGTTAAATCACCGATTAGGAAAGGACGTGAGGAGGATTCAGAAAATAAGTCTGGTAGAGACGCATCACTGCCCATAAATTCATCTTCATCACAACGAAATTGTAAATTGTCGATGAAAGTCGGGAAGGTCGGAAGTGTAAGGTGCACTCCTGATGGGAAGAGGAGAAGAAGATCCAGATTTGTTGAACCAGCAGACTTGCATTCCACAAGGTGACAGATACAGTTAAACTTTCATCGCCGGAGCAATTCAACGTCGGGGCTGAACGGCTCGGGTGATTTATATTGTGATTATATTATCACTAATACTTGATTACTGACAATTATTAGATGTGATTTGTAGTGTAATACCTTTAATTTAGTGTACTTTGAAGATGTAATTTGAGGTGTAGTAGTCTTGTAATCACACAAAATAAACTAATTTCAAGTGTAATTTTTGCTTTAGACTCGGTCAGTTATGGCCTTGAATCAGACCCAGGGTTCAACCCGTAAGACATCGGTTAACAGCGAATTGCCAGCCCCTAGGCTTGGTGGGTTAGGCTATGTCACCGACTAACCGCCACGTCACCACAGTAGACCTCCACTTCCATCTGTTCACAGGTCGTCCCTCTCTGACCTATAGGCTATATAAATTTTCATTATGTATTTACGTTGAACCATTGATGATGAAAAAGATATTTTTAAAAAAATAAATTAAAATAATGACATAAATAAATAATTAACTTGTTTAGAAAATTATAAGAAAATACGTAACTAAATGTCCTAGTCAATTAAGCAAGTCTTGTGACCTTTCACTATTAATACTCGTTTAGGTGATGAAATAAGGCCAAAATTTCAACGTTACATGTATAAGCCCACTTAAGCAAGTTACTTCTTTAAGGTTGCTTACATGTATGTACCCTCTTTAAATCTCAACTGTTGGAATTGAATCAAGTGGCTAGTATGTATTTTAAAATCACACTCATAATTTCTTTGACTTTATTATCCTCAAATTAGTGTTTATTTTCATGGAATTGGCATAAAAATCCAAATTTTAAGTATGTAAGCAAAATTAGTACAAAAACCGTGTGGGGAAATAGAGAAGTCCCATTATTGGGAGTTGGCTTCGACTTCGGACCCATTATAGTTCTGCTAATTAATATTTATAATTAGTGTACTTGTTTGACAATAAATAATTGTAACTTGAGGCTCAAGGAGGGAAGCAAACTTTGTTAAGGATTTTTTTTGTTAAAACATTAAAATAGTATTTGAAAGTATGGGTGAACATTCGGTAACCGTTATTGATTATCGTTACCGAATGATCAGTAATCAGTTAACCGATAAATTTTTTACCACTACCATTACCGATATCGAATGGTGCGGTAACCGAAATTTTTTGGTCTCACTACCGATTACCGACGGTAATTTATCGATTACCGAATATGCGAAACCATTGTAATTTCAGAACGTTATCGATCACCGAATGATATTATATATAGTAACACAAAACGACATAGTTTTGAGAAGTTCAAGTTCGGTAATTTTTTCGGTAATTCGGTAATTTTTTTTACCGAATATTTTAAACTTCCCTACCAAATACCGACAGTTATTACCGAATACTAGTCAATAAATTATCGTTACCGATTTTCGATTACCAAATTGATTCGGTTTAGTAATTACCGAAATTTACTCTCAACTATTAGAAAGGTTGGCTTACATCTATCTATTAATTTAAAACTTGAGAAATGCTCTGTATCCTTTTATTGGCTAACCAAATTGTATTTTTTTGCTTGTATTTACGAATAATTATATTTAATTTATGATTACTAAAAATTCCTCAAAAAAATAAAGGAAAAATTTTCAATTTCCATAAAGAAAAAATTAAATTAATTAAATGATATTCCATATATACACAAGTCAAAGTCAAACTCGGTATCCCGTGAATCCCTAGAACCCATCGGCTGCCACGTATACATCAAAATTCCCCTCATCATCTTTCCATTTACTCTTCACGGTATCATCTACTCCTCCTCGAGACCAGTAACGCCGGACAGTACAAATGTTTCCTTCCTCACCGCCCTATAAAAAACAGACACGTGTCAGAATTACTCACGCTGACTCACCACCAACTTTACTCCACTGACTTTCATCTCTACCTCTCTCGAGATCCGACTCGGCGGGAAAACTCGTCGACGGAGACACATTTCCTCTTCTGTCCCTGCTCAGAATCCTCCTAAATGACAACATCCGACTCATCGGTGATCGGTACGCCGGTGACTCGGTGGCTGACTCGTCTTCGAAATTCCCATTTCTTCTAGGAACTTCTATTGTAACGCCGAGAAATTCTGATGGTTTTCTCCTACCGCCAAACGACGACGTAGAAGCGCCCAAATTGTATTCCCCTTGGTGTTGACATGTAACGCATAAACCGGAACCAGATCCAATTTCAGCCATTTCAGACGACGAATCGACTCGGATTTGATTCTCCGGTACGGGTTCAACGGCAGACCGGCAAAGAGGGCAAGTGGAATGAGAATGGAACCACATATCGATACACTCGATATGGAAGCTGTGATTACATTTGGGTAAAGTCCGACCCTTTTCATTTTCTTCGAATTCGGATAAACAAACCGCACATTCAATCGAATCCGGGTGAGTTTTCGACGAGTAATCGAAAACCGGCAGCGAGTTCAACACAGCAGGCTCCAAACCGCGAGATGGGACGGTGACATGAGTAGCGTTAGGATTAGAAGGATCAACATAAAAGACTAAATGAGTCCGACGGTTTCGGACACGGCGGATTTGGCGGCGGCGAGCATTTAAAAGGTACCAACGAGCATAAAGATGAAGACAAACCATTAAAATAACCACAAAGAAGAGAATAACAATCGCACTCAACATTATTCTACCACTTAAGGCATAGCTTCTGTTAGCTTCCTCAGCGTTCATATCTCGGGCCTCCGACTCCATGGTTATACTTTATGAAAATCTTTTTTCAGGTAGAATTAGAAATTGGCTGAAGAAGAAGGAGGAGAAGAAGAGACTAGAGAGTGATGGGTTTTTAGTAAAGAAGAATTTAAGGATTTGGGGGTATAAAAGGAGATAGAAACTTAGTAGGAAGCTTCTTGGAACTGGAAATGGAAATAAATGGATGCTCCGTTTAGGTTTCTCACACTTTCTTCTTCTGCTGCTAATTGAAGTAATATTATTATACACAGTAAAACAGAGTCCCAGTCGCCAGGGTTGACGCGGGATTTTATGACATTGACCGAAATGTCCTTCCTTATAACCTTTTTTTGACAAGTCTTGTCCTTTTCCAGACTGTATCCTTGTTTTCAGGTAACATGTTGGAAATCAAAGGGCTATATTGTAAATTACTAGCTTGTCGTTTTGTTAATGATTTAATAACTGTATATTAATAGTTAATTACTTAATTAATTAGTTTTGGAATGTTTAATTGTCTTTTAGGAAAGGAAAATATAAAGAAAGTTTCCAAAACATTAGCTACTTAAAGCCTTAATTCACTTACCATTCTGCAACTACTATTACATAAGATGCTTAATGTGACACTTCACATTAATTTACTTGGACTTTTGCTGACTTTAAAGGCCTCTAAGAATATTATCTTTGTTATGATGCTAATGGGATGTTTATTAAGCAAAATTATTATTATTATTATGAAGATTAGTGATGATGTGATACAGAAAGTTTTAATTCTCTATTTGTTATTTATAGTATGAAATTAAAGGTATAAAGCAGTTCTGAAGGCATATAGGGCAGCCCATCCAATGCCAATCTTAAGGGCAGTTCCGGTTTAATGGGCCTAGTTTTCGGCTATTATCTAGGGAGGGAGCACAGACAAAGTCCTTTTTAATATATATATTTTAATTTTTAATTATTTAAGACTAAAATAAGAGTTTTTATAAGAAAAATGTCCTAAATATTCATTTTCAGAAATGATTGTTTGAAAATAATTTATAAAATTTTCACAAACGTTTATAACATATTAAAAAACTATTCATAATATCAAACTGTTATGAATATATAAAATCTGTTTCACAAAGATGTTTATATATTTTGTTTATTGTAAAATGACTATTTTTGTTACATTAAAGTTTGAGAAGGGCTATTTCAGAGTAAAAAACTTACAATGGTCATTTCAGTTTAAAAAAATTTTAATGGGGGCTATTTAGAAACTTTTTCCTATTATCTAAAACTCAGCGGATAAGAGCATTTGACAATAAGAATTTAAAGATACACCTTAGTTTTAAATCCGATGTATCTAAAGCAGCAGTTGGTGGTGATGATGGAAGGTTTGTTAAATACTCTTACATATAATTGTTCACAAATACCTTGATATTCTTTTCTTTATGTTTGAAAGATTTAAGTAGAACCTTGTAAATGGCAGTCAAGAAAATCAAAATAATGAAACTTGGGGATATTTGTTTAAGTTTGTGCTTCTTAGCTTTTAGCTTTTAATCTAATTTTAAGTAACTTAATTAAAATTTAAATAGTGTTTGGATGTGATTTTCAACTTTTAGCTTGTGAAACTTAAAAATAAGCTTATAAGCACTTGAAATTGGCAAAATGGTTAAAAAAGCTTAGAGCATGAATTTTGTTACTATATTTTGTTATATATATATATATATATGGATTAGAACAAATTTTTGGTCAAAAGAAGTGAGCTTACAATAGATAGTAGCAAGTGAGGGAAGAAGGGAGGAAGAGGGTGAGGAGGAAAGTATTGATTTGATTCCCAAATCCCAATATGCAGGCACGTGAACCTTTCTCCTCATCTTCTTTGTTTCTGCAATCATTTCTACATCACTTAAATATTTTTAACATAAAAAAAACAATATAAAATCCTGCATCAACATCATAAGCAATGCAACAGCAGCAACACAATAATAGTGGGGTAGCAGTAGGCAGTAGCAGTCCAAGCATCACCAGCCCAGACGGAGCTGCAGTAAACTGTACAAAAATCGCATCACAATTAGAAGCAACTTTCCATTATTCAGCTGCTGCATTTTGTCTACTTTCCATGAATATGTTTGAATTATAATTAAGCCATGTGATTACTACCTTATGTTTGATCATCTATGGACAAATCAGTAGGAAAAATCGAAACC
Source organism: Croton setiger (assembly GCA_948099555.1). Classification (NCBI taxonomy): domain Eukaryota; kingdom Viridiplantae; phylum Streptophyta; class Magnoliopsida; order Malpighiales; family Euphorbiaceae; genus Croton; species Croton setiger. The sequence goes on from CANUEY010359259.1 coordinate 23,152, forward strand.
CTACGGCCTACATCTGTAAATTATGCCAAGTAAAGCAAATATATAAAGCAAGAGACAATAAATTAGACAAGTATTTGTATGAAGACTAGAATGAAACAACAACTGAACCAAAGGAGGGAAGGAGGAATCAGAATTGACGAGGAACAAATAGAAGGAGACTGCTACTTTTCTGGTCTGTATAGTCTAGTGTACTAGTGTTGGTCGGTCGGAAGATAGCAAAAATGGGAAGAAGCAGTGATGGATGATGTAATTGATTTCGAGAGACAAAGAGGCTCTCTCTTTGTGCAGCTAGCTGGATGAGAAACAGAAGAAATAAAAGGTAGGTTTAGAGATTAGGGCATTGAGTTTTATATATATATATATATATATATATATATATATATATATATATAATATATAGGAACTTTAAACGACGTAGTTTTGAGAAATAGAATTCGGTTAATTTAATCGTTAGTTCCGTACGTTATGCTCAACTCTACGAGCAAGCGTGTGGGCAAGAGCAAGTAATAAAACTTAAGCCTTTTTCTCTACTGTCAGACGTTTCCGTGAGATATAATTAATGTTCAAATAAAAAAAGCTTCGAGATCCTAACAGTAACACTATTTACTAGGGTTAACCACTTTAACTATTCTCCAACGGCCATTCTTCTTCTTCTTCTTCTTCTCATCCCAAACCCAAATTCCCATCTCCACACACACACTACCTAGAGCCCCCAAAACCCGAACCCACCACCTCCACTTTTCTTTTTTGCCTTTCTTGCTAAAAGCGAATCTAATCTTCTTGATTCTGTCTCTCCTTAATTATCCCTTTTTCTTCTTCTATAAATTATATCCTGCAAACTAATCTTAATGGCGAACAAGTCTCCTATATTTCCTATGCCTGAGCCTCAACACTTTAGTGATTATGGCTTCGACCCTCAAATCGATTACATTCAGGTAATTTTTTGATTTGTTTTTCCTTAATTTTACTGAAATCGAATCATTTTTTTATTGAATTTTTTCTGTTTAAATTTTATTAGTTTTTGGAAGAAGCAAGAAAGCATAAGAAAGAGACGGCGGCGAGACCTATAGATTCATTGCATTTTAAGCTACAAAAACCCATTTCGAAAGATGAATCTTCTAGAAAGACGAATAAGAAGAAACGGTGGTGGAGAAAAACTTTTTTCTTCTTTAAATGGAAGTGGATCTATAACAAAGACGTCGTCAGCGGCGGCGGTGGTTATGACGGCGATCTTGGACTTGGTCATGAAGACGTACATAAAGCAAGAGCAAGAGCATTCAGGGCATCCATATCGGGTCCTGTATATATAACTGAAAGTAGAAGCGGGTCAAGTACTCCTTACAGAACTACGAGTCGTCCTTCATCGGGTCCGCTCGCCGGAACTATAACTCCGGCAAGTAAAGGAGATTTGGAAATACCATATTTGAGTTTAAGAGAGCTAAACATGGAACAACAGCAACAGCAAAGAATGTCTACTTCCGCCATGCCAATATATTTGGTCACTTAATTTTCTTCTCCTGCGATCCGATCACTGACCAGTGACTGATTCGAATGGGTTTGAGTGATTTTCGGTTTTGGGTTAACGGTTTAACCATTGTTATTATAGTATGATCTTGGGTTCTTATCTTATCTGGTTGGTTATCTTCTTTTTTAATTTCTTTTTTCCAGGAAATTGTGCAAACTGCAAAAGGTGTTTGATCCTCTTTTGTAAGATTGTGGAATTGTTTGGGTACTTTATTGATTTTAGTAACTAATGACTATTTAGTGGGTTTGGTTTGACCAAGTCACTTTTCGGCCTTGTTATTGGTTGGATTGATTTGAAATTTAAAAACCCATTTGTCCATAGATCTTGTGCAAGCAATCAGAAAAAACGTATGGTAGAAGGGGTTGCTTACTTGCATAAGATTCAGGCAATAGCTTAGTATATGCCTTATTTTATTGGCTTATTGGACTTTCTCCCCATGTGTGTGTGTATATATGGGTATGGGACCGACAACGGTCCATATAGAATTACAAATTTGAATGAGAACAGTACTGAATTAATTGTGTAAGGTCGATTTCAGCTGTGTAGCTAAGCCTAAAGCTATAAAATAAGTAGTGGCGGTTTCGTGCCGGCTTCTATAAACGTCACTGTCGTACTCCGCTCTATAATTGTGTCGTTTGCTCATAACGACACGTTCAAAATGTAGTTGGAGCACATAGGTGAAAGAAAGGTGATAGCAACTAGAAAGGGAAAAGGGAATAGAATAAAGGGTTTTTGTTCCTTTACTTAATTTCTTTTAGCAAAACTTTTTAGCTTTTGGAAAAAATAAAAGTCTCTTAAAGAATACCATTTAGTTCAATCTTGCTTTACATAAGGGTAGGACACCCACTTAGTATGGCACTTATTAACTAATATTTATAAGTAACATAATTAAGATTTACGAGAATTTTAATTGTAATTACAATTTATAAATTAATCGTGATAACTCACAATTAATAATTACAAAAATTATTCACATCAATTAGTTTTTTACCCTTATCTCTAAGTTAAAAATAGAACATAAAATTGAATGCTTTTCGATGTGGGGTTGAGTAACATGGGTAGTGGTCCTTCTCCTCTACACTTCATAGTTCATATGGTATGCTATGGGTAAAGATTAATAATAAGATCTAAACCTACCATCTCCAACTACCATTTTTTATTTTTTATGATTATTTATTCTTTATTATAGATTTGTTTTATCCATAAATGTGTATTTTATATATAGTTTTCGTGTTTTTAAAAAATACTAATTTGCTAACAACTAATATTTTTCGAAACAAAAAGGAAAAGAGGCATAAGCCCAAAATAAGCCCATCTCTGTACCCTATGTTCTTGAGCCCAACTGAAAGGCAAACTATAGTTTCTACTCGTTTGAAAGGAAGGAGTAAGGATTAGAGGGGGCCATGGCAAATTCGGCTGCGGTGCCGGCCGCCATCTCCTCCTCTCACTGTACAGCGGGCCAATAAGGGACTGTACAGCGGGCCACTATGGGACAAGCCGGGGCTTGCGCAGTGGCTTGTTCCTTACTGGTTTACCGCTGTATAAGGTATTCTAAACGAATTTCGACTGTGAGGCTTTTAAACCATAGTCGCATACTGACAATTTGTTAAATAACTCATCACACACACAAACCAAAGTGAGATTCTTTTCTTTTCTTGCAGGCAATTTCACATTTCCAATTTTCCAATCAAAAAAAAATCTTCACACTCTATCTCAATCCAGCGGCTCACGTCAATGCTAGTATTAATTTTAGCAATTTTTTATTTCAATCTTGCATTTTCAAACTATGATAATATAAATAATTCTTATTTTTGCTCAGTCCAAGATCAAGAAAACCTAAAGAATCAATCTTGCTCTGTAGCAGAAGAAGTAAAAATGGAAGATATAGAGCACAGATTCCTGCAAGTCAATAACATTAACATCCACATAGCAGAAGCTGGTCCGGTAGATGGACCAGTAATTCTCTTCATCCATGGATTTCCCGAACTATGGTACACGTGGCGCCACCAGATCATAGCTCTTGCTTCTTTAGGCTACCGTACAATTGCACCGGACATGAGAGGCTACGGTGACACTGACGCGCCGGCTGATCCACAGAGTTACACTTGTTTCCACATCATCGGCGATTTGATCGCAATTCTTGACGCCGTCGCGCCAGAGCAGGAGAAGGTTTTCGTCGTCGGACATGATTGGGGAGCTTATATAGCTTGGTACTTGAGTTTATTTAGACCAGACAGAGTCAAAGCTTTGGTTAACCTTAGTGTAGCGTTTAGTCCTCGAAATCCTAAAAGGAAGCCTCTAGAAGGGATGAGAGCTGTTTATGGAGATGAATATTACGTTTGCCGATTTCAGGTTTGCTTTATAATAAAAAAGATGTTCTTTAACAAATTTTTAATTTTTTTAACTACTGAACCAATTTAATTCGATCTGCTCATGAGCATATAAACTTGGGTTTTATGGAAAAATAATGTAATTAATGGAGATTATTTTTTATTAATTGCTAGATTATGAAATTATTAGAATGGTTAATTGTTGTTTTTGTAGGAGGCAGGTGAAATAGAAGCAGAATTTGAAGAGCTTGGTACAGAGAGGATTATAAAAGAATTCTATACATGTAGAAATCCAGGTCCTCTTCTTTTGCCTAAAGGTCATGCTTTTAGCCGGACAACTCCTCTTGTGCTGCCGGAATGGTTGTCGGAGGAAGATATACAGTACTATGTACGCAAATTTGAAAAGAAAGGCTTCACCGGAGGATTGAACTATTACAGGATCATAGACAGGTATCCAATTTATGTCCCAATCATGGCTTATGGACTTTTATGAGTTTTGAATGTTCGAAATTTATGTCCAATCATGGTTCTAATTGAACCTCCTATCATTAATCATTAAATTCCGAATTTGTAATGCAGAAACTGGGAAATTACAGCGCCATGGACAGGATCTAAAATAAAAGTTCCTGCTAAGTTTATTGTGGGGGATCAAGACCTTACCTACAACACTTTTGGCACCAAAGATTTTATAGAAAAGGGTGGATTGAAGAAATTTGTTCCATTTTTGGAGGAAGTGGTTATAATGGAAGGAGTTGGTCACTTCATCAATGAAGAAAAGCCTGAAGAGATCAATAAACATATTTATGATTTCTTTCAGAAATTCTGATATTCAATTAAACACAGCAGACATGCCCGTGTCATATGTTTCTGAATAAAGAATGTTCTATGTTTGCTAGTTCTATTATTCTCAGTATTTCGTGCCGATCAGTACTCAGTACATGATCATAGGATCTCATTGAACACAGCAGACATGCCCATGTCATATGTTTCTGAATAAAGATTGCTCTATGTTTGCTAGTTCTACTGTTCTTGTTCCTAGCTTCTTTATTTGAAAAACTATATGATTTCATATAAGAAATGTCAATTCGTTGTGATTCTGTAAGACTATAAGAACATAAACTGAATGACTCGAGCAGATTGTAAAAGAGAATGATAAGATATTCATTGGTTTCTTTATATTTGTTTCGAGGGAAAATGAGACTGCAATTCTCAATCTCTCAAATACACAAATTTTGTTGACAACTTTATTATTAGTTCCTATGGAAAGGGTTGATCATGCCAAGCTTTATGATGAAACTTGAAAGATCTTTTGCAGGCTAGAGAATCAATTCAAACAATTACATAAATTCAATGCTTACAAATCACTGGTCCGGTGACTCCTTGACCAGATCTACCTCAGCCATTGAACGATATCAATGGGTGCTGATCATGGTAGCATAGCATGTCGACTTTGCTTCAATGACTTACAGGTGTTGCTCGCTTTCCAACATGGAAGTTAACTTCAAGAAGATCAGTTATGCCTGCAGTTATCTTTTGACCTATTCTGACAGGGCCGACACCTTTCGGAGTACCTATGAAAAACAAATTCAAAAACTAAACTTGAAAAAATTGCCAACCTAAGAACAAACCCTCTAGATAGAATGCATGATATTGCCTAACTATAATGAAAAGACAAAACGTTAACTACATAGCACATGTAAATAACATCCAAAAATGCGGCGTAATTATGTAAGATGTATATTCTATAATTATGATTTCAGCAGAATAAACAAGTGTAATTATCAATAATATACCAACTTTTAACACAGTCATCTGCAGGAAGGGTCCAATCTCATACCTGTTAATATTACGTCCCCTTCGAAAAGGGTCATGATCGAACTTATGTGACTAATGAGATATGGAATCTTAAAAATCATATCTTTAGTGGAACCTTTCTGTCTCACATCTCCATCTACCTGTGAAATGAAAGCTCCCATTTTGTCTCAATCAGTTTGAGATAAACATTCAAAAGGGAAATGCAAAGAGTTGAGTTCAAGTGGAGAAGATAATCAGTTTCACACCTTTAGCCATAGTTCCAAGTTATCAGGATCAGGCACAGCTGACTTGGGAAGCTGCAGCAAGTATTTACATAATAAAAGTTAATAAAGCAATGAAACAATACTGCAGTTGGAAGAGAATAACGAAAATAAAGAATAGAAAGATGTAAGAAGATCCATATTTGTGAAGGGTTTACAGATTATATATCAAGATGTGATCATTATTGAGGTTGGATAAATATACAATGGTTAGGTGGATGGAAATCTCTGTTTGCACATACAGAAATTCTTTGCACAACCATCTTACAATCTTATTCCATCATCCCTCTCAATCCCATATGCAAGAATACCAAATCTCTGTTACCCATTATCGGGCTTCAACATAACTTTATTCTTACTAAAGGTAAAAAAGCACTGAATAAAAAAGGACAACATAATCCAATTCATTACTTACAACAGAACTTATAGGTGTGAACGTGTCCTGCCCTTTAGCCACAGTCCATGGAAGCCCCGCAGACTGACAATTGAAGAATGAACACGACATTAATGAGAAAAAAAAAAAAGTAGCCATCACATAAAGCTTTCGAATTCCGAAAGACATGCACAAGGACCAAAATGAACATAAGAAGCAAACACATACAGTAACAGCAGTTTTTCAATAACAAAATAAATCACATTTGCTGAAGAACAGCATAACCAACAATCCAAAAGAATCAATATTCAGATACTAATCGCATTCGGACCAATGATTTCAAGATGCTTATCTTGATTAGGGTAATTGATATTATTAATCTGAAATGCAATCTAACTATTCTAATTTGGAGCACGTACTATGAAATGATCAAATAAACAGCAATCAATTTACTTGGTATAATTTAAAACTAGTTCCCCCCAAAAACTGGCATAAATTGGGTTGTTTCGGTTTCAGTAATGCAGTGATTCAGTAACTTGAAACGATATTTTCAGTTAAATTAGCTTAAATACCTCACCAAAAACTGAACTGAGTGTTGAAATTTAAATTTTACCTTAGCAGAAGCTTGGATTTCTCTTGCAGTCATATCCAAGGCAAGAGCATAGCCTAAAATTCAAAATTCTTCCATCAATTCATCTCCAAACTAATAATTTTCTCTTACTCAAAGAATTTTTTTTTTTTTTTCAAAATGATTCCTTTTGATTTTTGAATAAATGAATCAAAGAAAGTACCTCCGACAAAATCCATGGCTTTAGTCTGCGGCACATCACGAGCTTTTTGGCCGATCACGACAGCGAGCTCAACTTCATGGTCTAGCGACTCTAAGGGATGGGGAATCTCGATTGTTCCACCATTCTCCAAGTAAGACGACGTCGGTTTGAGGAACAAAACCGGCTCTTTCGGAACGGCGTTACCCAGTTCTTTGGCGTGCGCGGCGTAATTACGGCCAACGGCGATTATTTTTGTACCAACTTGCAGAAGCTTTTGAATGCCGGTAGATGCCGTAGCCATCTTCTCTCCTCCTACCTTCCCTTCTTGGCTTGGCCTTTCAGGTTTTGACTAGCGCAAAAATCAAAGAATCAGACGCATTTCAATATCACAACACTTTTATTTGAACCCTTTTGGCGGAAGAAAAAAAAATAAACAAAAGTATAATTTTTTTACATGATCAACCGAATAAAAAAAGAAATCAACTAAAATAGTTACTAATTGTTAATCTGTTACGATTTTACCATTTCCTGTTTTTTCTTTTAATTGTTGGTATGAATTACTTGGCCAGTGCATTATTATCAATTACTATTTAGATTTTGTCTAATGTTAATGTGAAATTCCCATTGTTTGCGGATATATAGTCTTTGAATTCATGCTGTAATTGATTCTTTAAATGAACAAATATGTTTGCGAACAGTTTAGAGTTGTCTCAATAAAAATTCTGAATTCGTTTGTTCTACTAAATGAGTCAAGTTAACATGTCGAAATATATCAGTAGAATTTTTTTTATAATCCCTTGCTTTTGTATCTGTAACATTAAAAGGTACTTCTATCCATTTCCGCTGTTAAATGGATATGAAAAGACAGATTTGCCCTTCCAATCCTCTTCACCTTCTTCATGTCATCTCTTTCTTCTACTACCTACTCATGTTCTTGCCATGAAATGAAGAATGAAGAATATTACTTTGCCAGCGATGAGCATCATATACTTTGTGGTCTCAAATATAATATAAGACTGTAATTAGTTGCAATAAAAAGTAGTCTATTTCATTAAATAAGAACTAATTACCCTCCTACACATTATATCTATATCACTTATTAAAAAAAAAAACCCAGAAACTATCTATCACTTATAATAAAAACATCAAAACAAGATGTATATAGCATCTTATAAAACTGAAATCTTGATCAACTAGACCATGATCAAATACAATTGAAACTATATATTAAAATTTAAGGACAAACATACCATAAAAAATTTGCAAGATGGAAACTACATTGAAACAGCAAGTTCCAGATTTCCAAGATGCCCACAAAAGATTTGTGTAGACATGTAAACTACATTGTTTAGCAAATAAACGATCACTGCAGGAGATGCAAGATAGAATAACAATTTCAATTCAATCCAAGAAGCTAATTGAATCCTCTTCAAACCAGATGTTTGTGTATCTGTTAATATTTTTTCTAGCTCTATGCTTAATCCTTCATGCCTGACTTGAAGCTTTCTAGCAATGGCTGCTCAAGGCATCTTAAAAACAAAACCCAGACACAACAGCAACGATTTTAAACCAAAATCGCAAATCTCAACCAGCATCAAAACAGAGCATCAACGGGAAAGAAAGATGAGTTTTACCTTTGATGTCCTCATAAGTGTTGAATCCAAGCTGCTTCAGCCTCAGATTTTCTCAGTTTCAATCACACACCAGCATCACCAAAGTGGGTCTTCAAGTTTCCTATGATTTTTCAAAAAATTGGAAATGATTTTTCGATTTTCAACTCAGCATTGATTTTAGAAGTGGATTTTGTAATTTCAGAAACACAAATCAATTCCTCAACCGGTTGATGTAGAGGACCGAGGAATGAAGAAGGAAAATGTTGGCAAGAACAGATGAGCTGAAGACAAGGTAAAGACAGAGGCAACGAAGGTGGGTTTGGGTCTTCTAGCGGTGGCAGATAAATGGAACTGGAAGATTTGAGGTAGGGGAGAGGAAGATGATGAAGAAGTAGATTGGAGATTTTGTTTTTTGGAGAAGATTGAAGAAAGATTTATTTATTTCCTTTCTTATCTTTTAAATAATAATAATAAATAATGAATAGGAAGAGAAACAAGGGCATTTCTGACTTTAAAAAAAATTCTTTCACCTGCTTTAGACTCGATTGTTAAGTTTAATGGAATCTACTACGGATATACCGACAGAAGGACTAAATAATCACACGGATACAAAACCAAGGGACTGCAAAACATTCTCTAATAAAATAGGGACTGAATAATTATTATGCAAAAAACACAGGGACTAAATAATTTATTTCCCTATGAAAATCTGTTGTTTCACTAGTTTTAAGCAAGAAACTGCTAACAGGTCCATGCTTTCATGGAATTTTCCAAATTTTTCTGCTGTTTTGTAAGTAGGAAGAATGAGGCATTGTTGTTGATCAATGCATATGAAATGCTTCAATCTTGTTAACTAAAAAATTTTTTTTGCACAGAAATCACTAATTGCAACCTTTAGTTGCTCAAAATAAGAGCTTCCAGAAACAAGAACAATCACAATCACATGGCAACTTATCTGAAGTTTTCTTGGCAGCTGCCCATAAACAACGTACGGTGCACATGGAAGAATAAAACAAACCTTTCAGAATCACATCTAATGATTCATCGTTGAAGCAACTGTTCATCCAAGGATACTTGCTGATGGCCATTGAAAGCAACTTCATAAATGAAGGAAGGAAAGTATGCTTGATGCTTGGATCAGTATTGCTACTCTGGATTCTGGAAAGATGCTTTGAGCTCCACCAATGTGTCACAGTTAATCTCTTCAGCACAACATGATGACAATGTGGAATTTTTGCAGCCACTGACATTGTCTTCACCATTGTCCACTGAAAACCCCTGAAAGAGTTATTATTTCAATAATACTGCTAGAATGAATGCCTAATAAACAAAAGTAACAAAAAATTACCATATGGCTACCAAACAGATGCTAATTGATGAAGTGAAAATATATCTCAGGTTTGTTAGAATTTAGAAACTGATCCCATGTTCTTAATAACATGAAAGTGTGCTAATCCAGATTATCTTTTGTATATAAGATTACCTCAAGGGAACTATCTTATCCTCATGAGCCTGTCCTAATCCTACTGTTGCATATGAAAAACCATCTTTTTCATCCTGAAATTTGTTTGTAGAATAATCAATACTCATAGTTCCAGATGAATCTTTGATGATTCCCTTCTGAATAGTGAATACCAAGTTTAATACATCTGCTTTTAGCACCGTTCCATCTCTGCCAGTTTCACGACATCAGTTACATTTATACCATGTTCCTTTGCAAGAGATCACACAGCTGGTGTGCACAAAACTCCACGAACTTGAGTTTTGTCCATTTTGGACTTTAACTTGATTGATATTCAAACCAGATAGATATTCTCAGGAACTCAAAATAAGAATGCAAATGTACAAATAAAGTATAGTTGCTCGCTTTTCACAACTAATTTCATATTCCTTGTCAGTACTTTTCAATGTGAAGTCTTAACAGACTACGATACATTAACTTGATTGACACCAATTTCACGGAAACATGTTGCGCACCTCCTTTTTCACTTAAATCCACTTGTAATTTGATGTACAAACAAGGAAACAAATGATCAAACTAACTATTCCCCTAGCTTAAGTGTTCACTTCCAAGACCTAGCTAAAAATACATTTCCGAGCAACTTGAATTGTCTTGCCTAGTTTTTTTGATAACGCTCTCATTCCCACTAAATTATTCAACCCCACACACTAAAATTATAATGACCACTAATTTATGCAAGTTTCAAAAGTAGGTATTACCTTCACAATGTCACTAGGAACATAGAGAGTTTGAGCAAATTTCCCCATGTAACGACTTGTTTTGTTATCGGTTGAAATTCCTCCACTTCATCTCCCCGCCAGAAGAACAGATTCCAAATTCTCTCTCGTTAATTGTTCATTAAAGGCGTACAACAACAAGACAGATAAAACAACTAACACGCACTTCCAATTACTCCCTTCATCCACAAATAATATTCAGCATTTACTATTATCTAGTCAGTGGATTAGGATTACTTTCCGAAAGTGCGAATGGATAATTATTTGTGAATGGAATGAGAGTAAATCAAGAACTAGGATTTTGAAACATTAGAATCTCATTGATGCAAGCATAAAAAATACATTTTGGTTTAAATCAATACTTCAATTTTCAAATAGAAAATGAACAAGTCCAGCACAATAATATACCGATCTAAGTAAGAAACAATATAAGAAGTAAAAGTTTTTAAAATAAAGAAACATAAGTTAAAGCTTGCATCATTCTTATAACCTATTGTACATACCATTTGATTAGTTCACCATTTAGCAATTCCTTCACCAGTTAGCACTAAAGGAACATAGACCATTCTGCCAACAGGAAGATCCACCAAAGCATGATTCGAAAACCAATTCCTGTTCACCATACAATCAACTCTACACTAAAAAGAAACAGTAAAACTGATATAAATTTTGAAATTCTAAAGAAATTGAATATTCATATTTTCCAGGAAAAGAAAAACATACCGTTGCTTAATATGGTTATTAACTAAACAAAACAAACTACGAACTGTAACTGCAGAAAGTCAGCAGCGAAGATGCACCAATTCGCAGTTTTCAGTCCACCGAGTGTAACTATATATGTAAAGCATACAATAATACATTTATAGAGAAACAAGAAATGGTGTGTTAGTTACGATCCTGAAACCAAATAGATACTTCTCCACCTCACCCTAAAAATACTTCATGTTAAGAAAAATCCAGATTCCTGTTCAAACTAGCGAACAGTGTCTTTAAATTTTTTCCTCATCTAGGAACTGCAGAATCAAGAATCCAAGCTCTCAGACTGAGAGACCACATTGAATGCTCCCCATTTCTGCTTAGAAATGCGCAACCAAGTCTGACACCCTAATTAGCACTAGATCTTGAAAACGAAGGTGAGAGAGATGAGAAGGCCAGAACCAGCGAGAAAGAGCATAGCATAGTATCAATCAACAAATTGCCCTTTTCCGGCTGGGTTTGATTCTGAAGCTTATCCGTTTTTTTTTTTTTATTTCACTTAGTAATAATGATATATTGCATCAGGATTTGAAAAAAGAAAGCTAACTTTGGACCAACAAAGTTGAAACGGATAAAAATGATAAAAAGCTCAAAGATAAAAAAGGTGAAACTATTCTCAATCGAATGCCAATGACATTTCATCTCAGAATTACAAAATAGTTTGATACAGAGTACAAGACACGTGCTAAAATTTCACAATTGACCAAAATTATACATGTTGATTACATTCCAAATATCAAACTACTGAACAATGACTAAAATTATACATACATGATATTTGTTTAAGGCTTCAAAACATTAAGCATTTCCATAATTGTAAAATATAAAAATATTAACTACTACTATACCTTGACAGAGAACATCTCCATGAGAGAATACCAAGTTCCAGAAACTGCAAGAACAACACCTACAGTAACAATTCCCACATCAATAGACCATCCTTTCCAACCCATCTCTTCTTTAAACACAAGCAAGTGAAACAATGCTGGCAAAACAAATCCCAGACCACAGCATACACTACTCCCTACCAAAGACATGAAATCAGCAAAATTTGGAACCAATAGAGCCACCAAACTAACTGCCAAAACCAATAACCATCTAAGCCACAAACTATACCTCCCACCACAAAATCTTCTCTCCACAATCTCATACACAGGATTCATCATCAGAGGAAATGTGAAAAACAGATTGATACAAAGACCCAATTGAACCAAAACACTAATAACTCCAGGACCCAAATTGGCAGTGATTATATCTTTAGTTTCATTACCAAAAGCAAAGTAACCAAGTAAACCAAAACATCCATAAAGCAACGAAATAAAAGCCATGCTCATTCCTAGAGTTGTCCCAAACTTGTCTTTATCTTTTGTTTCTGACTCCAAAGGCAAAACCATCCCAATACCTTCAAATGCATATACAGCAACACCCATACCGTAGAAGAACAAAGACAAACTCCCAAAAGTTTTAACTTCAGGCCTATTTTTTATCACCATAAACAACTCTTGTACCATCACAACACCCATAGCACCCAGATCAACTATATCAGCAAATATACTCAAAGGAGCCAAATGGGTTAAAGTTGCAATCGAATTTAACCCTAATTGAAATGGAAAACAAACCCAGATAACTAAAGTCTTGGCAGATAAACCCATGAATTGGGATGTTGCTAAACTATCGAAATGGGCTAAGGTATTAGCAACAAATAATAAATACCCAACACAAAAACCAGCCTGAGACAAGACAATCATAATATCCACAACAATCCTCCCGATAGAACCACAAACGGTAAAACCCAGATCGCCGAAAGAGTTAATTTTAACAAAATCACCGGAAAATGATTCAAGCTTTCGGCGGGTGTAGACTAATAACATCATACAATAGTGAGTCAACGCGGCAACAGAAAAAAGCATAAGAAGGCTCATGATCCAGCCGGTTCGTTTGAAAAAATAGGGGAAACCCAGAACCCCAGACCCAACAATAGCGATGAAGACATTAGCAAAGGTTTTCGGTTGGGAAGAGAGATGCTTTCGATCGATTAAAAGAGGCGTATCTTCTCTCGGCGGCGGCACTTTGAGAGCGTTTGAAGAGGATGATGCTTTATCTTTCTGACCAAACGTCATGATTTAATGCTTGTAGGAATGAGATGGATTAATGGATCTTACCTTGCAGAGAAATTTTGTATAATTACTTGTTTTGCATTGCTTTTCAACTGTTCCCTAAAAGGATGGAGGGAATTCAGATTAAAGAATTCTATTTTCAGATTCAGACCGCTAATGTTTTAGAAAATCAGAATATACTTATGTGTCCTAATGCTTTTAGCTCCTTCAACTATCGGCGAAAAAATGCTGTGAGCTCCTTAACCTTTGCGAAAGACTTATTGGCTCCTTAAAGTTTGAAAAAGCATACAATTTGCCCTTGCCAAATGCCCAATGTTTCTTTTTTAGATGTTTCATAAAACAAGCTCCTTGCCAATGTATGAAACTGGTCCATAAAATGCAGTTATTTGCAAAACGATCTCTAGAAATTTGCCAAAATTGTATCTTCCTCCTCTCACTTGTGCACAATAATGTCGGTAGCCGGTAACAAAAAATTTGCCGGAAATCACATCTAAACATACCGTCACAAATCACCTCACTACTTACATCATAAAAGAAGTCTCAAAATTCAGACCACAAACATATTTTAGTCGAAATAATTCTTGTTGGAAAACTACATTGACAGAAATGGCAATAGTGATCACAATCTATACATCAAATTGAAGGACTTAACATGGAGATTCAAAATATACCTTCAAACTTACCGGACTATTACCTAAAAACGGTGAAAAGCACTAATTTTCGTCTGTCCTGTCTTAAATGATAGCAAGTTACCAAGTTTAAAATTAAGAATTTCCACCAAAGCAGATTCAGATATTTAGAAAAATCATTATTACAGTTCATTATTTTATAAATCTTATCGGTGTTGAACAGTTCCAGATTATATCATTTCAACTTATTTGTTTCACATTAGATAAGGTTACAAGGTCAGTCATCTCAAGGACAACATGAGCAATTCTGGTTTTTCAATCAACTGTTTCCACTCATTGCAAAATCTTGCAACCGTTGCTCCATCTAAGACTCGATGATCCGCGCCAATGTTTACCTGAAAATAATAAAATAAAACAAAACCAGCCAGGTTACCAGATTGTTACTTGTCAAAGCAATATTACAACTAATAAATAAATGTAGCGCCATTTTGCAATTCCCGGATAGTTATATCACAGGCAAATGTCGAATATGATGCTTACAGTCATGATTGATGCAGGATACACATTTCCATCATCAGCAAATTGTGGAACTTTCTGAATTCGGCCGATTGCAATGATGGCAACTTCAGGCAAATTGATGATAGGGGCACCGAATTTTCCACCAATTGCACCGATATTGCTAAGGGTGATTGTTCCTCCAGTTATATCCGCAGGGTTAAGTTTGTTATCTGATGCCAATTGTTGTAACCGGGCCAGTTCCTTCGTTATCTAAATAAGTAGGAGGATAAATAACATGTCTACTTTGAGTTACATCTAGAAGTATGTACTAAAAAGCTAAAACTAGATATTCTTTGCAGAAACAAAAGGAAAAACATCCATCACTTTGCTATATCCTGGACACTGAATCCAATCGAGCATTCTGTATGCATTGACTCAGGGTAATACGTATATTTTTGTTCATGAACAAGTGCAAGAATCAATTTAGAGTATTAATTAAGCACCTAGTTCAATTTTGGAGGCAACACATACATGATGGATGACTATTTATGCGATAAATACCAAAAAAAAATTGTGAAACTAACCTCGAAGATGGATAGAGACTGCACATTCTTTATGTTGGGAACAACTAGACCATGAGGAGTAGCCATGGCAATTCCAATATTATGGGACCCTATAATGATTGATAATGATAGGAGAAAAAAAAATTAGAACATCAAACATGACTGAAAATTAACTTATAAATCCCAAATTGCCATCAATATCTGACATAAGCATTTTATCAAAGCTTCCACGTTACCAGACACATGCATAAGCAAACATGTAGAGATATGAAAATCTGGCGTTTTCACTAGATTTAAGCAAGAAACTGCTAATAGGTCCATGCATGCTTTCATGGAAATGTAAATTTTTTTTCTGCTGTTTTATAAGTAGGTAGAATGAGGCATTGTTGTTGATCTATGTGATACGATATGCTTCAATATAGTTAATTAAAACTTTGTGGCACAAGTTCAGTTATTGCAATCTTTAGTTGCTTAAAATAAGAGCTTTCTGAAACAAGAAAAGTCACATTTATACATGGCAACTTATCTGAAATTTTCATTTAAACAAACCTTTTAGAATCACCTCTAATGCTTCGTCATTGAAGCAACTGTTCATCCAAGGATACTTGCTGATGGCCATTGAAAGCGACTTTATCAATAATGGAAGGAAAGTATATTTGATGCTTGGATCAGTATTGCTACTCTGGAAAGATGCTTTGAGCTCCACCAGTGCATTACAGTTAATCTCTTCTACATAATGAAAATGTGGAATTTTTGCAGCCATGGACATTGTCTTTACCATTGTCCGCTGAAAACCCCTGAAAAGGTTATTATTTCAATAATTCTGCTAGAATGAATGCGTAATAAATGAAAGTAACAAAACTTACTATTCCATCAAAACAAATTAAACTTAAACTATATGGCTAGTAGACAGATGCTAACTGATGAACCTAAAATATATTCAAGGGTTTGTTAGAAACCGGTTCCATGTTCTTAATTATATGAGAGAGGTTAATCCAAATAATATCACCTCAAGGGAATTATCTTATCCTCATAAGGCTGTCCTAATCCAGTGGTTGCATATGAGGAACCATCTTTTTCATCCTGAAATTTGTTTGCAGACTCAATACTCATAACTCCAGATGAATCTTTGATGATTGCCTTCTGAATACCATAGTTTAATACATCTTCTTTTAGCACCCTTCCATCTTTGCCAGTTCCAGGGACATCATTTACATTTATGTGATGTTCCTTTGCAAAAGCTCGCACAGCTGGTGTACACATAACTCCACCAACTTGACGTTTGTCCACCTTGGACTGAGAATCAGGTGAACTAGTCTCCACTCTGTCCACATGTGTCAACACAGGGACCTGAGATTCCTCAACTAGCAGTTTAAGAAGAGTTTCTCCAACCTACAATATTATTGCCCTTTATTCAAACCAGATAGATATTCCGAGGAACTCAAATAAGAACGCAAATGTACATAGAAAAGTATGGTCATCTTGCTGACCTTTCACAACTAATTTCAAATTCCTTATCAGTACTCTTCAGTGTGATGTCTGAACAGACTAAAATACATTAACTTGATTGACAACAATTTTATGGAAGACCTCCTTTTTTACATAAATCAAATGTAATTTGATATACAAATAAGGAACCAAATTATCAAATTAACTATTGCCCTTTCTTAGGCATTTACTTTCAAGACCTGGCTAAAAATACATTTCCTAGCAACTTGACTTGTCGTGCCTATTTTTTTCATTAAACTTTCATTTCCACTAAAATAGCCAACACCACACATTAAAGTTATAGTGAATACTAATCTATGTAAGTTTCAACTTTCAAAAGCAGGTAATTACCTTCACAATGTCACCAGGAACATGGAGAATTTGAGCAATTTTCCCCTTGTAACGACTTGTTATTTCAATGGTTGCTTTGTCACTTTGAACTTCACATATAGGTTGAAATTCCTCGACATCATCTCCCTGCCAGAAAAGAACAGAATCCAAATTTACTCTTTTTAGTCACAAGTGTTCATTACAGGCATACAACGACCAGACAGATAATACAACTAACATGCACTCCAATTACTCCCTTCATAGACAAATAAAGCAATTACTATAATCTAGCCAGTGGATTACTTTTAAAAAAGTGCAAATGGATAATTATTTGTGAACGGAACAGGAGTAAATCATGAACTTGGATTTCGAAACATTTCAATCACATTGATGCAGACATAAAAAATGCATTTTAGTTTGAATCAATATTTCAATTTTCAAATAGAAAAATAACAAGTCCAGCACATAATTAAACAACGATATACAAATCTATGAATCAAGATAAGAAGCAAAAATTTAAAAAAATAAGAAAAATAAGTTGAAGAGCATCAGTTCACTTACCTCTTGAACATACCATTTGATTAGTTCACATTCAGCGATTCCTTCACCAGTTTGCGCTAAAGGAACATCGACAACTCCGCCAGCAGGAAGATCCGCCAAAGCATGACTAGAAAACCAATTCCTATGCACCTTATAATCAACGCTACACTACAAAATCAACAATAAAACTAATATAAATTTAGAAATTCTTTATATATTGAGATTCATTTTTCCAGAAAAACTAAAAAAAAAATACAACTACTTACATCGATACAGTTATTAACTAAACGAAACAATGATGAACCGTTACTACAGAAAGCCAGCAGCGAAGACACATGAGGTGGCTGTTTAAGCTCGGAAACTACCGCCGGTGATGATGACGACGACGATGACAGAGCTGATGAAGAGTATGAGAATAGAGACAGTTGAACGGAGCCGGAGGTCAAAAGCCGTTTCTGCCAAATCTTTCTTCCAATCATTGTTGAGCTGGTCCGGCACCGGTATCAGAAGTGAGGTGACAGAAGATTCGAACTAATTTGATTAGCAAAACGTGAATGATTTATTTAAAATTGCGTGCCATTCCATATAATTTGTGCCAAGATTGACAACTCATTGATACGATATAGATAGATTATGGAGATCCGTACAGAATTATATATTATTTTTTTATAATTTAAATGTAAAAGTAAAAAGTCCTAAAATAGCAGCTTATTACAGCTTAAACAATTAGTAATTCATTTCAGATAAATATGTGACGTGGTTGGCTTCATAATATTTATTTTGTATATCATCCAATATGGGCTGGACTTAAGTCTTGTGACCAAGTTGAAAAATGAAATTCATATTATACATAAGTCCAAAATCATCTAATAGCCATAAATCCAAAGCATGTAAGCGTATAATCTGGCCCAATGGGCCGCTGATTTAAATAAAATTGAATTTTAACATAAATATCCTACTAAATTTTATCACATTATAAAAAATTGCATAATTTTCTAAAAATAATTTTCAAAATAAATACTTTTTAATTAAAAACGAAATATAAATAGTTTATAAACGTATTACAAACAATTTATAAACAATGTGAATAAAAGTTAAATAAAATATGATTCTTTTAATAGCTAAAAGTACAAGGGATAATATCATAAAAACCTCAGTTTTTAAGTATGAACATAATTTTTAGATTAATCATACTTTTAGTTTTTAAAAAATTTATATATGAAAATTGGGTTTTTCTGATATTATCCAATAGAATTATGGGCTCAACCCAATTTCTCAATATAATGGGTCTTCATAAAGTTCGTTTTTTACAGCACCTAGCCAGCCCATTCCTTATATGCTAATAATGGGTCTTTCGATGCAGCTAGGTGGTATTGGTCCTTGGTTTGATCTATCATTCTTGTCCTCCAATGGGATAGTTCACACACTTCTAATATCAATCAACCTCATATTAGAGGTGGCCATGGCCGGGTTAGCCCGCCTGGCTCGACTCGTGAAAAAATCAGCCCGGCCCGTGCTCGAACTGAAACTGGAACTGTTCAGTCGGCGGTCCGGTTCAGGTTCAACGATATTTCGAACCGTAACCGTTATAAACCGTGAACCATTCTTGAACTGCCGGTGAACCGACGGTTCAACGGGCCGGTTACAGTAATCGTGGCCCCGCCGCAGCCCGGAACCAACCCATGGCCACCTCTACCTCATATCTCATGTGTTAATAATAAATAACATAATAACAATTTTGAAATCCCATTATCGTCAAAATAAAAACCTTTAAGAAACTTTTGTTCTTATAGAAGAAGAAGGTGATGGTGATGGTGGGGTGGTAGTGACAAGTATTCACTTATAAATGAAATACACAATAGTTAGGTAATCTTAATTAATTAGCATACAAAAGAAGCCAAAGTTATATATTTTCCCTAAAAAGACTAATATGTATGTTTTGATCCTTAGCATTTGCATTGAATTTCAAGCAATTGGGGAAAATTTTTGGTGTGTATATTGAATTGATAATTTTGTTTTTAGGTTCACATGTTGATGTGTTCTTTAACCCAAATATGATATAATTAGATTTTATTTTTCTCTTATATTTTATCACAAATTAAGCTATTGATACCATTTTTTAAAACAAAATTATTAACATTTCATCATCCAATATTATGGAAACCAAATTGTTCAATTTTGAAACTTTTAGGTGAAATGTCATTTATATATGGATTTTATATAAAATATCTTAGTGTTAGTATTAGGTAGAGGTTGTATGTTGGATTATCACTTTTTAGCTTTGTTTAAATAGAAAGGGAAAATCATTAAAACCCTTTTAAAATAGGAGTTGTCAAATAATGTTGTCTAATTTGGTATTGAAAAGACCAAACATGATTTTGCTTTGGAAATAATTAAATTATTATCAAGTCTAAATAAGAATGGGTAGAGTTGGAATATTCAATGGCCCATTGGGCCTCTACAAAATATATAATTTTATAGAAGGTTATTTAATGTACAAACGACACGACGACTTGTACAAATGGTGTCGTAAAGATTGGAACAAGATTCCATATGACATAGCTCCAAGAGACATTCTTTTCTTCAAAACAAGAGATTATGCGTCTAGTGTTCAACCAACATATATTGAATTCAATGCATTTTGGTCTAAACCATCTTTGCCCTTTTGATTGTATTTCCCACTAACAATGTGGTCAAGAAGAGTCCAAATAATGTGGGCAATTCTTCTTTCCACTACCATTTTCTTCATCCATCATAGTAAAAATTGTAAAATATAACAATCTTTTTTGACCAATTAGATAGAAAAAAGGGTCTTGAGTGCTATCTCTAGTAAGAAATGTCAAGCTCATGGACCCTCCCACCCACAAATTACCTTCTAAGATCTACTAAATCTCTCTTTTTGTCTCCTAATCCATACTCATGACAACGAAAATTAAATTGCTGAATAAATTATTGATTCGGTGTAATTATCAAATCTCGTTTCAATCGAAAGATCAACTGTTAATTTACTGATGTAACCTGTTAAATCGTAAATAATCAGACTCAATAACAACGTTATGCATTAGATTGTCTTTAGGCCAAGACAACCGCCTCAACAACATATATGGAGCTAATAATCAAGGTAGAAACCCATACTTTCCCTCTTTTGATCTAGTTTCTTCATTTTGCTACACTACATAATACATATTGCTTCTAATTATTTTGCTAGTGGGGCATGTCAAAGAAAGGCATCAAAACAATATGTCAATTAGTGCAAAGTGCAATTGCAATTGGTGCATATTATTATTGCTTTGCTTCACACTTGGATAATAAAATCTATTATGTGATTGGTTATTGAAGATATTTTCATACCTCTTAGTGTCAAGTGCATATTTATTTATCCCCACGTCCATTTATTATTGGCAATCTCATATATATATATATATATATATATATATATA
>CANUEY010359266.1:0-50279 GCA_948099555.1 Croton setiger
AAAGAAGTCAGGTCCAGAACCAACCCATGCAATTGAGCCTCTTCTTATGGTAGGGCATGCTTCTGTAGGAACATCCTTGAACATTGCCCCTTGAGCTTTAAGTGTCCCTTGAATTAGTGCAAATGGTGGACCATATGGGGACTGCATTGTCAAAAAAGGAATCTTTTTCAACTAGAAAATACAGTATTTAAAGCAATTTGAGTTGACATCCCTCATTCTCCAAGTAATGAATCCATAAAAGTGGAACATTCAAAGATGAATGTAGAACTACACTAATCAACAGGCAACTGAACTAATTTATATGAGCTTTACCTGTTTGATATGATTTCCTTCCGAATCCCAAAAACTCCCACGACTTTCTGCACGATAAAACTGGCAACCCGCACAATGACGCAGTGCCAACAGTTCGAGAATATAGGAAACAGAAAGTGGAGCACAATCTGGTAAAAGCTGCAGGTATCAAGCAGGTCTGAGCAAAAAATTCGAAAGGGCACAAAAGAAAGGATGAAGAAATAAGCACTTACTTTTACATGAAGCATCCCATATTCTGTTTCTAAACCAATTATGCCCTAAATGATAGAGAAATGGAGAAATAAACACAGGTTAGCGAACTCCCCATATTCATTTACAAAAGAGAAGAAGTAACTTAAACAAAATGTGTATTTAGATATTACTTCTCATTTTAGCAGAGAGAAAAGGAATGTATTTTTTCAGACCTCTCAAGTTTTACCAACTGATTGAGGATTAGACATTGAGCTCATATGAGATAAGCATTTCATAATTCCTTAACATAATAAGAAATCCAATGATGAAGAGCTGAAATGAAGGAATATCAGTTATTCTGAATCAAATATGTCCACAATTCCTTTACATTTCGCATGTTAATTCCAAATTAGTTCAGCAGTATCTCTTCATGAAAGCATCAGAAAAGTTGTTGCAGAAGAAAATGTATTTGAATCTACTAGAAATCTATAATACATCTATAACATTTCATTCTTTAATATCCAAAACAAAAGGAGAAAAAAAGTAAGCAAATTTTAAACGTTGATCAGGAATACACACCTGTCCTCTCCCAAAAACAAGTCCAGAAGTCCACATAACTTGAGGACCAGATTCTCGCCGATCAGGCTCCAAGGAATTCTTCTGTTTCTTCAGCCAACACTTGACAGCAAGAAAGGGAAGACAAAGATCAAAGTATCAGGAAATATGCACATTATTTTAAAAGGAAAATCACAAGTTTTCAATTGATTGTTTTTAGGCGTAATCAGACCAATACCCAAATCATATCATTTACCAAAAGAAAGAGAAATCAAACAACTTGTCATCAATCGGAATCTTAGCACAATTGATGGATGGAAGTTAGAAAGCAAAAAACTTCAAAATTTGTAACTCAATTGAAAGAAAGAAAGAGATCCTACCTCACCGAAATTTGACCCACAAGCATTTTTATCTCCACAGAAAACCCAAGAATCACACAAACAAGGTCCATCCTCACCATTGCACATTTTCTTACAAGCCAAACAACATTCTTTAGAAGAATTGACCTTAAAATCAGAGCCCCACTTGACAGCATCACCCCAAAGTTCCAAGTGTTCAATTCCTCGGCAACAATCGCCAGTCTCTTCTTTACCTTCGAGGCTTTCAGCAAATTCAATAGCTCCGGAATCCAAAGACCCTTCACTGGGTCTGAACACTAGAAGAGAGAAGCAGAAATAGACCATGCTGCAAGAAACTGCAGCCATGGAGAAAAGTATGAGAAGAGCATGACGACCGAATTCTGAATCGGATTGCCTGCGGCCCATTAATCAAGAAGAAAGAGTAAAACCCAGAAGAGTAGTTCAAAAAATTCAGCAGTTTTGTCGATTAATGAGAAAATGAAGACAGTGTGTGTGTTCGTTTGGGTTGTTGGAGGGATCTTGATTCTTGCAGAGCTGTCAAAGGCGTTATGTAACAAACCAACGATGGGCTAAATTTTAATTCCCATTTTAAACCAGTCTTTTAGTACCAATTTATCATAATACCATTCCATTTTTGGGTTAAAAAATTACTTGATAATAAATCTACGTAACGGAAATTGTACCATACATAATCAAATTCAACCGATTTCAGTACAAACAATTAGGAAAAAACAACAAATAAATTAGTCTAATTATGGCAATTGGCGGCATTTTTCTTTCCGAGGGAAATTATTCTCAAAAGTTTCGAAAATATAATATATTTTCTTCTAAAAATATAATAAATAATAGCACCATAGAAGCAGAATATTTAATTTTCAGTTGATATTTATCATAATTTTGACTTCATAACTTTGTTTGGTTGCAATGAAAATTTGTTCTTGGTAGAAAGGTTAAATTGGTGGTTTTTTTTTTTTTTTGTGCGAGAACAAAGAAAAGTCATAATTTCTCCGACAGGCATCACATAGAGAATGCATGAAAAAGATTGATATTTTATCTAAAGATTACATAAAATTCCAGTTTTACAGTGGATGATGATCACTACCATATACCCCAAAAGGTCAATTAAACTTTAACAGGACCTGCATCAGATATTCTCAAAAAGAACATTAGGAAAAATGAAGGGGGGAAATCTCAAAATAAGAACCCACCACCATTGTTTCCTCTTCAAGAACAAGGGCCTAGAATCGATCATTACTAGCCGAGTAGAATCCCATCAGCTGCTGATTTTACTGAAATAATCCAGGGAGCAAAAAAGAAAGCAATGGTTTCAACCTTTACGATGCCCTTTGCCACAGACATCAAATGAATGAGTTGAAAACTTGAGCACACAATGGAATCATAACTTCTAAGAACAAACATAGCAGATTCTGCAATCCGCTCAACCATAAAAAATATGCATCAAGCAAAATATAGATAGTTGAGTTGCCAGTCAAATCAGCATAGCTACATCTAATGAAGCTCGAGTGTTCATAAAAAAGGGGGATACATATTTTCAGGCATTAGTACTTCGAAAAATGAATGCAATTTCAAAAATGATTTCGAGCCAAGTATGCTGCCGCACACCAGAGTTTGAACAACATAGTGATTAATTATCTAGTTTCTAAAATTTGCCTATGTGCAGAATCTTGACCATCTAGTAATTGACAGAACAAATCAAACCGAGTTGGCAAAGCAGAAGATGATCACATTAATGACTTTCACACCTTTTGAATGTTTTTACCAAAACATAAGTTTGCAAAACAAGAATATGTGCACATAAATGACTCACACCTTTCAAGGTTTCCACTGAAAGCGCCAAGCATGAATCAAATCAAGCAGCTTAAGCCACATACCAGCCTACATAACATCAAAAAGACACAAAAGCCAAGCAACAGATTTTACTTTTATCAACAAATGCCAATGCTAGCAAACTGTCTCACGGTAGATGCAATGATCCCGAAACTGTTTAACTAGTCACTAAATTCCATCAAACGCATACCCTCTAGATAATCTATAACTATAGACGATGAAACTTGGTCTATTTTCTGTAAGATATCAACTCTTGCTCTTCTAACAAAAAACCACACCAAGTAACCAAGACAGGGGGAGCATTGAGCTTCCAATAAAAATGAAATAATAGCATACCCAATGTGCAATGAACAGCATCATAAACTTCCAGTATGGGACACCCATTAGTTCCTATATGCACTGTGTAAAATTGCCTTCAGGAACTCTTCAAGTCAAAAAAACATTGGAATCACAAATATGAGGGCAACTGTTTCAAATAACCTTCAGTAACATGGTATTTACCTCCTCCTCACATTAACATAAGGCTGTACAGAGAGTGGATGCACCAGCCAGAACTGAAACTACCTTCCAAATCTTACACTTGTCTGGTGGTTTTAGTAAAAGAATTATCCAAAATCCTCAACAATAAACAGAAAATTCCCCAGTATCTCAAAAAAGCACGATTATCCAAATCCATCAATTGGAGAACTTAAAGCGAGAATAAAAGATCAATTTCATACATTACATGCGAAGCAATTCTTGATTTATCCTTTAAGAAGTGAAATTTCCTTACATCATGATCTTAGAACTTAACAAATATCCAGTCAGCAGATCTAGAAAGGCTTTAAACCAAAGCGCCTTTTCTTTATGACAGGACTAGTTCAATATCCACAATATGTAGAGGCTATTACATGTGAAAAAATGCTCTCCCAAATGTAAGCATCACATTGCATAAGCTCCAAAAAGCACTCATCCCACGGCAGCCTCTTTGTCAATGTCAAATCTGTTCCATAGACAAATTAACTCATGACCACAGGTTCCCTTTTTTTGGTCCAATCACACCTCTTAGGAATCACAGAGATGCCAATATCTTCAGAAAATCAAGCTCTCCAATAAATAAGGTTAAGGCACATGACCCAAGCACTTCCTTGAGTGCTTCATGAAAGAAATGACATTAAATAACCATTCCACTTACATCAGTAATATGCTCCTGAACCTCCAGAACCCATGTAATTGCTGCTACCCCCACCCATACCACGGCTAGAGTAAACTGATGAGTATGACCTGCCACCAGCCTGCCATTGAAGAACATAATTAGAACACACCAAAATATCACTCACAGGCAACATCACCACACAAAAGAAGAATTCTAAAGGCATACATCACTGCCACGAGACATGTAATCGCCACTGTAGCTTGATGGGGGATACATTCCACCAACATCATTACCACCATAAGAACCTGAAAAACACAACAAGGCATCACAGTAGTTTAAATAATATTTAAATAGTAAAATAATTTTCATGCATGCATCAACAACTCAAAAAACACACCTCCATAGCCCATACCCTGACGACTGCTGCTATATAGCCCATGTGAATCCTGACTGGAAATTGAACTTCTGCTGCCCCCATATCCAACACTGGATCTGCCAATTCTACTAAACACCACAACAGGAACTGTGAGCTAATGCATTAACTAGGCCAGTTTTACAGTGACAACTTAGATGAATTAAAACTACAACAACAAACCTGTCACCATATGCATCCCCATACTGAGAAGCACCAGGGCCAAGTTCATAGTCTAATCGAGCCCTTGAATGGCGAGCAGCAGTATCAGCATAGCGCGGTGGAGCATCATCCTGAAATAAAATAAACAAAACCAACAAGTCAACAAATCTTCATATTCAAAGAAATGCAATTAAGATCAACTAATATCACACCAACCATTGCAGAATATGGACGTTTTGACCCAGAAACACTGTCATAATCACGTGCGCGCCCTTCACGGTAACTTGGAGGGTGCCTCTCAAACCTTTGACTATAACTGTCATCTGCATATGCTCTCCTCTGAGAAACACGCGATGAGCCTCTTGGAAGATCAGAATATCCAGAGCCACGTGAAGTGTACTCATCTCGGTAGGAGGATGGCCTTCTCTCTGGCACAGCCCTGGAACCATAATCTACTGGAGCTCTGCTCCTCGGAGGAGGAAGCTCATCACGGCGACCATAGTCCCTCTTTACAGTACCCTTCAGGTAAGGTGGAGCTGTGAAAAAACAATGATTATCTTTGAAATATTCACACGATTGATTGTGAATAAGAGTATCAATACCCAGTGTATGGTTTTGACATATACCAGGTGCTCTCCTATCATAAGACCTGGGAGGAGGAGGCAAGGGCCTGCCTCTTGCAGGCATTGACATCACAGGGGGATGTCTATCTCTAAATCCTATAGGCCGCTTCATGCTGGGTGGTCCAGCACGACTACTGATTCCTCTTGTTGGACGAACCCAAGGACCTCTAGCAACTCTACCTCCATACCACGATCGGAAATCTGCACGACTTCCATGTTTCCCTTTTCCTCTCTGAAGGGGCCTAGATAGCCGAGCCCTAACTTTAGCCTAAAGTGCAAAAACAAATATTGTAGAAAGCAACATGAAAATACAGATACAGATTCATAAGCAGCAGCACACACCATAAAACCCTAAATAACGCACAGACCTTGTTGTCTCCCTCACCCAACTCTGCATTATTAATGCTTTTAGCACACGTCACAGCAGCATCATGAGAATCAAATGTCACAAAACCAAAGTCCTTTCTCTTGGCAGATGGCATATTCCTGGCAAGCTCAATCTTCTCAATTCCACCATATTTCTTTAAAAGCTCCCTAACACGATCCTCATCCCATGAAGCAGATAGACCATCAATAAATATGGTCTTCACCTGTACTCGCACAATAAAGCGAGTGTAATCATTCTAAAAAGGAGACAACAAACAATATTGAAAGCAGGAAAAGATTTCTAACATGATATAACAAATTGCATAAGCAGGGAACTTATTTATTTATTTTCTTGTTGATGTGGGTTCAGGGAGTCAAAATTTTGGAACAAGTGCTAAATAAAGAATTCAATATTTAATAGAACTCTGGTCCATATGCAACTTCTAGTAAAAACCTCATTCGCAGTAACAAAAACTAGCTTAAACATTAACAGAAATTCCAGCTTCAGTCTAGTGTCTTAACTTCAATCAGAAATAACCATAAATTAGGAAATACTTAGCACCATAAATTGAGAAACACATGGTAGTATGAATAGACCAAATCCAGCCACACTTGAATCCAAAATTAATGCAGAATGGTGGGAGTAAAAATTACCTGCACCATTATTTCATCACCAGGGTCAATGAATGAATCTGCAAATGAAACCTTTGCAGGCCTATCAACCCCAAATAAGACATCTCTCTTCTGAAGACGCTTAAAAGCGTCCATGGCATCGGAACGAGATGAAAATTCCAAAAAGGCAAACCCCCGATTCATTCCCTCGTTGTTACTATCCTCTACCAGTGTCAAATCCTCAACATTTTCGACTCCATAATGTTTTAACTTTTCTTTCAACTGGTAGCGCAGAAAATGACGAAAATGTCAAGAATACATCAGCTCCCACTAATCAGTGAAAAAAACTTTATACTTAAAAGCATATAATCCAATATACTTACAGCTTCCTTTGTCCATGTCTTGCAAATATTACCCAAGAAAAGTGTGTCACTATCTTGACTAGGAGTAACACCACATTGTTTCCCATTAATCTGGAATTGCAGTATGAAAATAATATTTTTAAGATATGAAGTATACTTACTTGATATTCCAAAAATGAAATGATAACAAATTTACCACTGGATTTTTTAGCTCTGTCACTGCTCTTTTTGCCTGTTCTACAGTTGCAAAACGCAAGAATGCAAAGCCCTTGTTTTTCTTGGTCTGAGGATTCATCATCAACCTCACTTCAGTAACCTCACCAACTCGGCTGAATACTTTCCGTAGGTCATCCTCGATAGCATCCTTGTCTAAACCTCCAACAAACACTTCAAACTCCTTTCGCTTGCGCCTCTCCTTAAAAACATCATGGTGCTCCTCTTCCTCATGATCAACCATCTCAGCATGATCTACCTCCTCACCAGCATGCTCATCATCCTCCTCACCCTCAAGTTCTTCAGCAACATCTTCCAATTCCTCCTCCACTAGATCACCCTCTTCCTCTTCACCTACATGCTCCTCATGAACCTCCTCAACTTCATCTCCCACCTCAACCTCCTGAATTTCCTCTTGTTCAACTTCTCTATCATCATAGTCCATCCCACCATATTCTTCCTGTTCATACTCAGGCTCATTGTCATCAAGCTCCAATCGCTCATCTTTTTCATACTCATCAGCAGATTCCTTAACCTCTTCCCCTTCTGTCATGGAAAAAGGGAAGGTAATCCAGACCAGTCAAAAAACACTCGAATTCTTCATTAGACTCAAAATAAATTGCTGTGTATTCTAATCATTAGATGCATCCAGAAGCCTCTATTTTTCTCAGAAAGAAAACCATCAATGTTATCAATTTAATCAATACGCTTCCTCGTGTGTGTATTATGTTCTTTGCATACTCAAAAACACGATACTCTATATAAACTATAGGAATGGCACATAAATGTTAAAATATGGAACAATTTAGGGAGTAGCCTATAAGCTAGGAGCTAAAAAAATCAACTTTTCCTGAAGGTACAAAATATAAACATGATGCATGCCTTCGATGAAATAAGTAACAAACTAACAATAAGAAAGGCGCCTAAACCATGAGATCTGAAAAAGATTCCAGAATTAAAAAAAAGATAAAATAAAATACTTACTTCGCAAAGCAGCCGAGCCATTTGCATCAGATTTGGTTCCGATTTCATCTTCGACGCGTGGCTTTTCATCAAACTGCTTATCTTCAATAAGAGGCTTTTCATCGATCGCTGGCCTCTCCTCCTCCATCTTTGACGTCTGTTCAACAACTTCTGGTTGCTGATTCTGTCCCTTAGCTGACCCTCTCGAGGCTCTCGCCGAACGCTTCGGCCCTCCTGCCGCGCCACCTCTTTTCACAGTTCGTGGAGGCATTATTTCGAGATAATAATAATCTTCAAAACTCTAAAGAATCTCAATAATTGCAATAATACAGACCCTAATTCAAGAATAATCAGATAGGCACAGCTAAAATGGAAACAAAATCTGAAATTAAAACCCTAAATTAATTGGAAAGCGAAACCCTAGATTACGATCTGAAACTCAACGAATTATAAAACTTCCAGAATTTTATTTTCTAAGAAAACGAAGACAAGGAAGTACTTATTTATATGAGACAGAGATTGGCTCCTCTTTAGTGAAATTGGTAATTGGGAAAGTTACCGTGTGGACCAAAATTTATTCTAATTTAGTTGTCGGAGACGTGACTGTCTTAAGCTCGATGTTTTGATGCTCCGGAAAGTAGATAAATTTAACTCCAGAATCCAATTCCTGAATGGTTTAGTAGGGGTGAGTATATGCGGTTAACCGCACCGTGTAATTTATTACAGATTGGGAATTCTTCAAACCGTAATCGGACCGTATAGATAAACAAACCATATCGCTAGAGGTAGCCATGGGCCGGACCAGGCCGGTTCCGGGTTTCGGCCTGCCGGGCCACGATTCAAGGGGGTGGAACCAAAACCGACCCGCTGAACCGACGGGCCGGTGAACCGGTGGTTCGCGGTTAACTGCCGATTCGGTGGTGGGCCGGTTAACTGGTGGTTTGGGAGGCGGAATCAGTGGTTCAAGTCCAGTTAACCGGCGATTCAAGTCCGGTTAACCGACGGTTCACGGTTCACCATGGTTCCGGTTCCAAACTTTCTTGAATCTAAACCGGCCCGTCTTCCGGCCGGTTCAAGTTACGGTTCCGGAGGTTACGATTTTTTGACGGGCCGGACGGTTTAACAACGGGTCGATTTAAGCGGGCCGACCAGATCGAACCGGCCCATGACCATGTCTACATACCGCACCGTAAATTTGCGAATGTTTTTTACGGATTCGCAGTTTACAGAATAAATGAACAAATTATAATTTTAAATTAAAGCTTTTCCGATCATTCAAAATTAATTTCAACCTAATTCATACAACATAAATTAAAATTTTATGATTAATTACAATCCAAACTCTAAATAAACAACTATAAATTTAAATTAAACACAAACAACAACAACAAATTTTAGTCTTGATAATTGTTTAATGTATTTGTTGTACGAATTAGTTTGAAATTAATTTTAAATGCTTGAAAAAAAAATTAATTTTAAACTATAATTTATTAATTTTTTCTGCAGTTTGAACCACGAATTTGCAAATCCATAAAAATCGTTGGTAAATTTGCAGTACTCATATCATCTTAAACCATAAGTCCAACATACTATTATATTTTGTGAGTTCATAATATAATATATTCGATAGATATTCTATATTTAAATTAAGAAAGAATTACTACGTGAGTTTTGGTCTTTACGATCAAATCTATCGGTTTTAAAAAATAGTATATAAGATATTTTAAATTTAAAAAAATTAACTCTCGGGTTATTTTATTCAATATTAAATTGACAATTAAAAAAATTACATAATATACTGAAATATCATAAATACACATAAGAGAAAATTAAATTTATATTTCATAACCTTATTTAAAATAGAATATATAATATTCACAAAATTAAATTAAAACGTAGGTATAATCACAATACTAACTAGTAATAATGAAGAAAAAAAAATTAGGTATTTAAATATGATTATTTTATTCATTAATCATCCTTTCTTAGATTAAAAATCATAAATTATAAATTTCTAAATTATGAAAAATTTTAAAAACATGGTATACGTTTTTTGTGAGCAGAAGTCTTATTCCAAGACTGCCAACATCCAAAATGGCCAGACCATCTAAACGACACCGTAGGTTTAGCATCAGTAGAAGTCTCGTCGTTTGTTTTGATACGAGATAAAACTGTCTTAAACCGCATCCAATCACGAAGAACAGATCTGAGATCAACTAACTTAGCAGCAATACTTCTGCAACAATTAGCATGAACAGTTGAAACTGCCATTATATCTTTACTGTCTGCACAAAACCCACTAAAAACTACAGTGTCCAAAAACCTTGCATTAATCCCCAGTTTTCTAAACGCACCGTTTCGCATTAGATCCAACAAAACATCTTGTTCTTTCTTGCCAGTTGAGTTGTCTTTCCTTGAGTACCAAGCATCAAATAAAGCTATGGTTTTGTTGTTTGATCTTACGTAGTAGAAACCTGTGTTGATGAAGTTTTTTTCCGACATTGGGTCGCCGTTGAACCAGTCGGTGCTGATTTGAAGATCTATGGTTTGGTTATTGCTTAGCTTTGGAAAAGGGTTCCTTAGCCACATCACATCTGCATCCTGGTTTACAATAGCAATAGCAATAGCAATAATTATGGTATATATGTTTTTCTATATTCAATCAAAACGACAGCTACTTTACATGGTAATCAAAGCACAAATTCCGTGCCGACATTAAAAACGGCAGCCGTTTCCTTATTAATTGCATTCGCATACGTTATAGCTACCTTAAAAGAAATAATTTATAATTAAATTAAAGAGAGAAAAGTTCAGTGAAAAACGCACCGTAAAAATGAAGTTGTAGCCATGTTTGAGTATATCCAGGAGTAGAAGAGTCCTTCTCCACATCATCCTGTTAAAATCCGGAGACATGAAAAGCTTTTCTCCGGCGAAATCTACGCCGTCCGTTTCCAACTTATAACAATTGAGCCGTTTGAACATACAGCGTTCGTGCGCCGTTTGATCAGTCGCGATTAGAAGTAAATGGTTAAGAAGTGACCTCGTGTCTTCTCCAAGCCAAAAGCTATCAAGCAAAAGATCCAGCATTGTTGTTTCCGAGTTAACGGACGGTTCTACATAAGCCTTGTTGATAACGGCAATAATGACGGTTCTGTTAGGCATTGAAGCTGTCCGTAAAGCGAGCTCCAGTTCATCAACATGACCCTCGTACTGTAAGAGTTTGATTATGATTAGACCACGTAATTAAAAGATAATTAATAAAGGAGATACTTACGGTTGCAGATTGCGAGGCGAGATGGCAGGGATTATCATTGTTACGGTAAGTGAGTAATGGGTTTGAAACAGAAGGAGACCAAATGAAGAGATAAACAAAGACGGCGGAGATAAAAGAAAGGAATAGTAGCAGAAGTACAACGTTGGAGGAGTTCCTTGATGAATCCATTTTAGAGGTTGAGAAAGGAGAGTTAGGTTTGGTATGGGTAGAAGAAGAAGAAGATTATGGAAAGTTCATTATTTGTTCTAAAATGGAAAGAAAATAAATTATTTTAAGCAATAATTATTTGTCTCCAACAAATCAAAGTTGAGCAACTCACAAGACTTCGTCTTGTGACTGTGTTTAATATATAATGGTTATTACAGAACAGCTAAATTAGCATTGGTTGAGGAAGATAGAGCATCACATCGGTCGTATGTATATAAAATGTAGGGTGGTTGAGTGGGTTAGGTTTTATAGTTCTTAATTGTATGATATGAGTGATTAACCAAAATCCCTGTAATTAGTCTGCCAACTTTCTGCTTTCCATATAATTCTGCTAATGGCCACACCACACGTGTTATATGTCAAACTAAAAAACAAAAAACAGAAACTTGCTACTCTATAGACACAGATTATAGTTGTGTCTCACAATACTTTTTATAATTCATTGTACAAAGTTCAGAGCAATTCCTAGTTTTATAGTCTTACAGACATTAAGAAAATGATTAATTTATGTGAATTAAGAGTGTTTGGGTCAAGAAAGAATTTCGGGAGTCATGTCTCTAATCTTCGTATTGTTAAGATTAGATTGAGATTGGAAAAAATTTCAGTTATCTAGATTTTGGTTATTTGCGGTTGTAATTTTCATCCTATTACATACATCAATATATATACTTATTGCGCAATGCGCTAGTATTAAATACTAGTAACAAATTAAAAAATATATATATCTCTTTTTATATTGTTTTATTTCAGTATAAAAGATTTTGATTCTCTTCTTGCTATGTTTCCTATTCTGTCTTGGATGTTTCCTATTCTGTTTGTTTCTATATTCTTCGTTCCTTCACTTTTTTGCTACTCGTTATTTATGAAAAATAAATGGTTTAAATTTTATAGGTAACATAAATAAGAGTAACATAGGAAAAGATCATTAATTAGATAAATTAAGATACTTGAAAATTACAAAAAAAGCCAATAATAACTAGCAAAATGACCCAAATTTATTTAAAAATGAGCAAAACTTACACAAAAATCACATCACCCCTTTAAATACAATGCAAGAATTGAGCAAAATCAAAACGAAAAGGCAGCACAGAGGAACAATAGAAAAAAACAAGAAATTTAGCTCCATAGTTATAGGACGTGGACTAAAGAATAAGGCAGACCCTGTGTTTTCTTCTTTGCTTCTTCGTCTTTGGAGGTTGAACAACTGCCTTAATAGCTGCATCAAAGACTGTCTTCACATTCTGTATTTCCAATCAAAAACTGTTTCAACCAGACTGATCCTAAAGTTGAAAGTTCATGGCTTTCGATACAAATTTAAAATGGGTATTGATTGAAGGTGAACAAACTCTTATAATCAAGTGTTTCTTTGACCTTCTATACATATACACACACACACGAGCATGTTCATCGAGGAAAAGCCATTATATGCAACTTGAGACAAACCTGCTGTGTCTTAGAGCTGCATTCTACATATGCAACTGCTCCTATTTGTTTTTTTAGCTCTATACCCTGTAAATAGAAGACAATTCTTCAATATTTTAAATGATAGCTCTTATCTGTTAATTTAGCAATTTTTATGGACTTATGGGAATTCGCAGATCGAAAGCCTGCTACCTGATCTGTCGAAACGGTGCATGCCCCCGGATAATCTAAGCGAAATTGTCTATCTTCCCTCAAATCTGGTATTCAAAGGGGACAAAATGCTTTCCAGTTCATCATTAAACGTCATGAAGATATCATAAAAATCGTGTAAGCAAAGGAGAGTAGGTTCCTAGTAAGCAATATCCACTAACAAAACAAGGGAAAGAATGTTTCATCTCACCTAGTTTAGTCCCGACAAGAATAATGGGAATTGATGGGGCATAATGTCTGAGCTCTGGAACCCACTTCTCCAACATGAAAATAAGTAAAAGAAACAAGAAAATGATTCAGAAAAATGTATATGTAAGATGAATTTAAACAATGTAAAAGAAAATAGAATGAGAAATTTATAATCTTTATAGATAATTACTACCTTCTTCGATATGTTTTCGTAACTAGGCCTGCTGATAAGAGAAAACGCAAGAATGAAAACATCTGCTCCTCTGTAACTTAAAGGTCTTAGCCTGTTGTAATCCTCTTGACCTGCATTAATTAGTTTTTGCTTAATCTTAAATATTGTCATAATTACTCATTACTACTCAAAAGTATATGAACAATCATTTCATAAGCTTTCCATTTAAAATTCTTCAATTTACAGCAAAGAAAGTGGGGAAGAAAGAAAGAAGAATATATATATATTATATATAAAATAAAAGAAAGAAACTTGAAAAGCAATTGGGGTTGTAATGGTAATTTACGTCATCAGCCATTTTTGAAAAGGCTAATGCTTTTTCAATTTCACCATATTTTGCGGTGAACAGACAAACAAAGCAGTCAAAAAGGGAAGCTTTTCGACCCAATTCAACAAATGAAACAATGCATTTTCAGATCGTGTTGATGAAAAGGAAAGATATTTTCTTTTGTATTGAATCTTAATAAAATAAATAATCAAGAAAATAAAAATAAAAATTCAAGAATTGCAGAGAGAGAGAGAGACAGAGAGAGTACCAGCAGTATCCCAAAGACCCAGATTTACAGTCTTTCCATCCACCATAACATTAGCACTGAAGTTATCAAAAACAGTAGGAACATAATCCTGAAGAAAAAGAAAGATGTTACAAGAAGAAAGAAGAGAAAGCAAGAAAAAGGGTAGAAGTGAAAAATTACAGTAGGGAAGGTGTTGCTAGTGTAGGAGATAAGAAGACATGTTTTTCCGACAGCTCCATCTCCAACTGTCACACATTTGATGAATTTTGCTGTTGGAGCAGTCATTTGATTTTTGATGTTATGTTTTATACTACTAAAAGGACTTCCATTTTTTTCTATATATAAGCTTTTTTCTGAGGAAGAAAAATATTTTGGAATCACTTTAATTTGAGCTGACAGAGAGGCAATTATTCTAATTATAAGGCAACTATCATTCTCAAAAAAATAAAAAAATAAATAAAGATTATAAAATAGTCATATTTATTTAGAATAATATTAAAAAAGTTTCGATTTTTAATCTTTTTATTCTAAAATAGTCATATTTTTTTAACTTTTAAACTAAATAGCCTTGTTTATAATATATTTATCAACTGTTTATATTTTATTTATAATTAAAAATATGATAATTTGAAAATTATTTATAAAATATATGGGCTGAAGCTCCGAATTAGGCTCAAAATCCAAATTAATCTCAAGCCCACTTGAAGCGACATTATAAACGACGTGTAGTTTACATTGATTTGCTTTGCAAGATAAACTCACAAAAAAACAGTAGTACAAAGAGAAAAGACGACGACCACCGTAAGAGAAGATGGGATCGAAAGACGCAACACCGCCATACCCAAGTGCAGCTAGAATCTCAGATTCTCAATGTTATCCTCAATATACTGCCTCCCTCAAATGTAAGCTTTACCTTCCTTTTTCATCGATTTCGGTTTTGTTTATGCTTTTGTTGAATTTGGGGAAAATAACTTAGAAATACAAAAAATTGTATTCAGAATCGAATTCTGGCGCATTAATTTGCAGGGAACTTATTTATATTTCAACTGGCTGTATATTTATTTATTTGAAAGTCCACTTTTTTCTCAGTAAATTTATATGATTTTCGCATACTCTTCATTGAATAAATTGGTATATGAAATTTTACCATCTTGTTGGTTTTGGGGAATTTTCATTGTAGCGTTGCATCCCAAATTCTACCAATTGTTGCTAGCCACTCTTAGTATGTGTTCTGGAAATCAGTTTGGATCTAAATCCAGTTTATATTTTTCAGCAGTTCATCTGATTCATAAGAAGGCCTAAGTATTATTTTTTGGGTTTAGTTTGTTCTACATCATGTTCTAGTTCGAACTATTTTTGAATCTGCTACTTTTTCTACCTTCAGTTCTTGCCATTCTAAAGTTCTAGTGATTGGCCACTGGGGATTTACTTGTTAGTGTAAAATCAAATTACTAAATTCAGGGAAGGTTTAGGTGGCCCGTTGAGGTAGTCTGAGGTTCCTTGTGGTTATGTCAAATGATAAAGAACAGAAAATCGCTTTTGGAATTGACTAAGTTGCAGTATTTAACTGTGTTAGTTATACTTTTTAAAGTTGTTGTTTTTTTCCTTTTCCACACATTTCTGGCCATGCTTCAATACTATCAATTTACAGGCTTGGAAAAGTTTAGTTCAGACAAAAGTAAATGTCAAGAACATTTTGATGTTTACAAGGAATGCAAGAAAAGAGAGGTAGGCTCGCATGCATTATACTCCTGTGTATTGTTCTCTCATTTCCATTAGAAAACTTTCATTGAACCAGTGGGTATTGTATGTGTACTTATTTCTTCACTTCTTACTTTATTTTGTAACAGAGGGAAGCTCGGTTGGAACGTAACAGGAACCGATCCTTGTTTTCGTAAGCTCATTTGTGTAGAGCTCCTTGCATTATATAATAGGTAAGAAATAAATAAAGGTAGAGTTGTATACAAAAGCGGCATCTTTTCTTTGTATTCTGTTGGATCGCAATGCAAATTTAGAACCAAACTTTAGTGTCTGATATCATTTGTTTAGAAATAAAGCTATGCGAGCGTTCTTGCACCAGTAGCTATCAGCTAGATCACAATATTTTCTGTCATTGAGATTATTGGTAGCTGTTTGTTTAGCACTTGCTCTGTTGCTCATGGTTTTTTAGTTGTGTAATAGAGTTAAATTTCAGGAAAGAAGCAACCGGCTTCTTGCTTAGAAGAAGCCGGTTGCTTGGAGATTAAGGGACAGAGTGCTTGCAGAGTCCTTTGCCTCATCAACAATCAATCTGTTCATTGTCTTCATGAACTATTCACTTTTAATTTTGAAAGCATTCTAAGGATAATTTTTTAAAAAATGAAAATGGAAATAGAAGAATGAAAATAATTGAAGAAGGTAATCGGCATTTTCAACGAATATAACTCATTCTAGCACCACCGACGTATCTCTTTTTCGCCAGCTATTCATCATTGCTGTCAATGTTTCCTCCTCCGCCATCTTCATCGTCTTCTTTTCACCTTTACTGTAAACATGAACCAATAACGGTGCTACTCTCAAGTTTTTCACGATCTCCAATTAAAGTTCGTGCGTGCTTCCATCTCCAATTAAAGTTCGTGCGTGCTTCCATCAGATTTGACAACGAGAAAACTTGCTTTCCTATCTAAATACTATTGAACAAAACAGATGAAATAAGTTTAATTCACATATTTTTTCTAAGCAAGAACAAAATCAAATCAAAATTACAGATATAAACAATACTTGAGAAGGATGTATGAGCACAAAGTTGTAATTTCTTTGAATATAAATTCATCAAAATCAAAATGAGATCAAATAGTATGTATATAGAACAAAGAACAATTCTTCGGTTCGTTTTGAGACTAGCGAGCTTGATTGTTTTATGTTACTATTCGAGTTCGAGCTCAAACTTGAATTTGAGCTCACAAATAAACTTGAATTCGAGCTCGTCTCGAGCTCGAATTTTAGCTCACAAATAAGTTCAAATTCGTTTCCAGCTGCTATTCAAGCTTGTCTTCGAACTTGTTAAGAATTAGTCAAAAATTAAGAAAATTCAATTTTAATGTTGTTCAGTAAGAAAATGAAAATAGCAGTTTCAGTGAAAGAGAAATTAAATAGCAAAAAATGAAGTGGGAAGGTGGGTGATTTGACTATAACATATTTTTTTAGTTTGGTATCAAAACGAGTTGTTTTGATAGGCTTGCGAGCCTTTTTAAACAAGCTGTTCGCGAGTCTAACTGTTCGGCTCGTTTAATTTGGCTCAAGTTCGGCTCGTTTATTATCGACCCGAAATCGAGTCGAGCTTTTATTGAGCGAATACTGAATCACTCGCAAGACTCGGCTGGTTTGCAGCACTAAGTATGAGGGCTCTTTTAGTTCAAAATATTTAAAAAATATGTTGCATATATTCTTTTCCTTATTTTTATCTTTTGCCCAAAGAGATTGAACATGTTTTTTCACAAGCTTGGTTCCCTGGTTTGGGCCATGGCTACAAAGCCCAAAAAACTAAATCAGTACTCGTAGATTTTTTCTTTTTGCTGAAAAAATGGAAGATAAAAAATCAAAAGACAAGAAGACAAGAGGGACAGAGAGGACATAGAGGAGCTCGCGTGAATCTATCATTTCTCCCATATACGAAACCCTAGTTTTCACCGTTCTTCCTCTCTACCTCTTGCCTTCCAATCAATCTTCTTCCTGCCATTAATGCTCTGAATCTGTGTTTTCCCTTGCTCGATCTCTCCCCAATCTTCACTCCGCCAAAACCCTTATTTCCTCAAGGATAGGGTTTACTCTGCATTTTTTTTTTGTCTTTGATCCTTTTGCTGTCACCATGTTGGTTCTCAAAGTCTGAAACTTTTTCCAAAAGGCCGTACAATTGAAACTCGAGAGAACGGAATATGTATAATAAGGATCGAGGAGTTGTTGGTGGTTCATCAAGATCAGAGATCGAGCGAAAGCGCATAAATGATGCCCTGGACAAGCATCTAGAGAAGTCATCCCCTTCTACTTCCCGGGCCTTGAACAGTAAGGACAAAGAGAGATTGTCTGTTCCTTCTACTTCTACCGGTAAATCTCAGCTCGATCATCGTGATTCTCGCTCTGCTTCTCTTTCCAAGAACAAATGCTCTGATGGTAATTCTGTTTTTAAGGGTTTTTTTTTTTTTTTGGTTTAGTTGATGCTTTTAATTGAAAATTGATGTATAAGATTTTACATTTGAAAAGTTGCTTTTCCCTGGAATGATTAATCTAAGGTTATTCGATCTAACTTTGTGAAATCACTGCAGAAGAGTCGGAGACTGATAGTGAAGAATCTGATGTGAGTGGTTCTGATGGTGATGACACATCTTGGATTTCATGGTTCTGCAATTTGAGAGGAAATGAATTTTTCTGTGAAGTTGATGATGAGTATATTCAAGATGATTTTAATCTTTGTGGTTTAAGCAGTCAAGTTCCATATTATGATTATGCACTTGACCTGATATTGGATGTTGAATCCTCTCATGGTACGTATTTTCTTCCATTAACTGGTAGCTTTGATTTCTAAATCCAGACTGTTGTGCTGGCTTGTAGATTCTGCTTGTTTTTCTAATATCCTTATTCTATACCATTCTTGATGGAATTTAACTTTCTCATTACTTTTCCATCAGCACATAAAATATACTCTTTCTAGGATTTAGTGATTTATTTACTAAAGTAAGTGAAATCATCTCATTTTTCTCAAAGGAATGATTTGTAACCCTCAACTCAAAACGGCTAATAGTTAGTAGTATATTAGTTATTGGTTAATCAGACCTATGAGAGTTATAGCTTATTTCTCCTTTACCATTCTGGAATCTGCTCTTTGCCTGGTTAGTCAATTTTTTGCTTGATTATTTTGGGATTGATGTTAAAAGTTATTTACTTTGTTTCCCCCTTTCTTGCTCTGAATATAGTAGCTCTCGTAAGGAGAATACTTGGAGAAAAATTTAGCTCCATGCTTGATTTGTTAGGTTCTGTGGATTGTTCATGTTCTCAGGAGATATGTTTACTGAAGAACAGAATGAGCTGGTGGAGTCTGCAGCAGAGATGCTGTATGGTCTAATCCATGTGAGGTACATTCTGACCAGCAAGGGAATGTCTGCAATGGTAAATTAATACCTTGTTAGGTTATTATTGTTTCTTTTTCTATTTTCCATTGTTAGTTATGTGATTTAGCTGCTACTTGTTCATAAAATTTTCACAGTTGGAGAAGTACAAAAATTACGACTTTGGGAGATGCCCAAGAGTTTACTGCTGTGGACAGCCATGTCTTCCAGTCGGTCAATCAGACATTCCTCGTTGCAGCACTGTTAAGATCTACTGTCCAAAGTGCGAAGATATTTATTACCCTCGATCGAAATATCAAGGCAGTATCCTTCTATTATGCCAAAATTTTTCTGGTTTGAGAGGTCTTGAATGCACTTTGTTAGCACATGCTTTTCTTTGCATTGCATTGCATAAATTCTTTGCTAATTTTTACAATATTTTTTACCCTCCATGATATCTCATTTGAGCATTCCTTTTAAGTGATTTTGCTTGTCTTGTTCCTTGACATTAAGTAGACATTGATGGAGCGTATTTCGGAACAACATTTCCCCACTTATTTCAGATGACTTATGGGCACCTGAAACCCTCAAAGCCAATGCAGAGCTATGTTCCTAGAGTTTTTGGCTTCAAGCTCCACAAACCTTGACCATAGCTAGAAGAAGAAGAATTACAGTCCATCCTCAAAGGTGTTTATTTGCGTAGGTCTACACTCTGCCTGTCTTCCTCTTGATGTGATGTATCACAAACTCTAACTGAAAAAAAAAAAGTAAAAGGTGAGACAACTCTGAAGAGTTTACAATTCATTTGGTGGTTAAAAATGTTCAAAATTGACATATTCTCTATATTGTATTTAACGGGAGCGTTTGTAAGCTTATTTATTTTTGTACTTCTGCGTCGAGAATTGTTTCCAGCGTCGTCAAAAGTAGTAGTTGTGTTTCTTGTTTCTTCTTCCTCTTTTCATATTACTATTCTCTGTTTGTTTACACAGCAAATCCACCACAAGCCTTCGCAAATTTTTGATCTGCACAAATACCATTAAATTATTCAAAAATTTTGTTTTGTGAAACGATGTCGTTTAATTTGGAAGAAAGAAATTGCATATAAATTTTAATTATGCATTTTAATTACATTAATTAAATTCATAATCTTCATTTAAATTTCGTTTTTTTTCTTAATATATTAATATATAAAATATAATTTAACAGTAAAAAATGTTATTTATTTAAATTATTAAATTAATTTTAAAAGTTGCTATAATAATCGAGTAATAGAAAACAAATCAAATATCATTTTTATTGAAATAAAAAAAAATGAAGTGAAATTTGTTAGTTGAAGAATTATTAAAGAAAAAAAAGAAATTGAGCTATTTTTAGATGGGAGGAAGAATATAGTACGTTTAAAACGGGAAGTATCAGGATTAGGAAGGAATCTTAAGATTTTGATTTTTTTTTTTTTTTAAAATACAAATACTGAGTGATGAATTGTGATAAATCTTTACCTTCCAATCAATTCTCTTTCTGCCATTATCTGAATCTGTGTTTTCCTTTGCTCGATCTCTCCCCAATATTCAATCCACCAAAACCCTCGTTTCCTCGAGATTAGGGTTTACTCAGCATGTTGGCTCTCCGAGTTTGAAACTTGCCCAAAAGGCCTTGCTTTTTGGAACTCTACAGAACGGGAATTATGTATAATAAGGATCGAGGAGGAGTTGGTGGCGGTTCATCCAGGTCGGAGATCGAGCGAAAGCGCATAAATGTTGCCCTGGACAAGCATCTAGAGAAGTCCTCCCCTTCAACTTCCCGGGCCTTGAACAGTAAGGACAAAGAGAGATTGAATGTTCCTTCGACTTCTATGGGTAATAAATCTCAGCTCGATCATCGTGATTCTCGCTCTGATTCTCTCTCCAAGAACAAATGCTCTGATGGTAAATTTGTTGTTGGTTTGATGATTGCTTTGTCCACGTGGCGCATTTGATGGAAATTGGTTTTACCTCTTGTTGGAATCGTTTTGGTGTTGTTTTGAGCCTGAAAAAAGCTCCAGTTTGTTATAATACTTGCTTGTTGTCCCAACATTACATTTGAAATTGCTTTTAGTAGGAATGATTAATATATGTTTTGTGGTGTATTTGCTTTAACTTGTTTGAATTCACTGCAGATGAATCAGAGACTGATAGTGAAGAATCTGATGTGAGTGGTTCTGATGGTGATGACACATCTTGGATTTCATGGTTCTGCAATTTGCGAGGAAACGAGTTTTTCTGCGAAGTTGATGATGAGTATATTCAGGATGATTTTAATCTTTGTGGTTTGAGCGTTCAAGTTCCGTATTACGATTATGCACTTGACTTGATATTGGATGTTGAATCCTCTCATGGTAAGCATTTTATTGTAGCAACTTGGACATTTGATTCATGTAGAATTCTGCTTGTTTTTCCGCTGTCTTACAGTACAGTTCAGTGCAGGGATAAGCTTTTAAATTTAGATTTATGGAGAAAGTAGTATTGACTTCAAGATACATTTTCTGAGTTATTCTTCACCCTTTATAGGTGAATATTAACATTCTTATTACTTTTCTATCACCGTGGAAGCTATACTCTCTCTAGGCTTAATGATTAATGCAATAATGTGAATAAGTGAAATCTTCTCAATCATTTTATATTTCATTTTCCCTTAAGGAATGATTCGTCACCCTTGAGGGTGAATGGCTAATAGTTAGTATTATAGATATTGGTTAATCTGGCATATAAGTGGGTTATTGCTCTCTATTCCTTCTTTAGTATTATGTTTCTGTCTGTTCGGTAAGTCATTACAATTTCATTAGTTCTGTTTTTCTTTTTTGTTCTGAATATAGAAGCTTTGAACAGGAGGACACTGAAACTAAAACATGGGACTATTTATTTTTGATTATCATTGAAGTTTATCAAATAAGGAGAAGATGTGATGGAGTTTAGGAATTCCTATTTGCTCATGTGTGATCTTTTATGTTTTGTGGATTTGCCAATTCTCAGGAGATATGTTTACTGAAGAACAGAATGAGCTGGTGGAGTCTGCAGCAGAGATGCTATATGGTCTAATCCATGTGCGATACATATTAACTAGCAAGGGAATGTCTGCAATGGTAACTAACTTGTTGGTTTTCTTTTTCTTTTTCAAATTGTCATTGCTAATATTGATTTTGCCTATTTGTTCATAAAATTTTCACAGTTGGAGAAGTACAAAAATTGTGACTTCGGGAGATGCCCAAGAGTA
This sequence comes from Croton setiger, assembly GCA_948099555.1. NCBI lineage: Eukaryota > Viridiplantae > Streptophyta > Magnoliopsida > Malpighiales > Euphorbiaceae > Croton > Croton setiger. The sequence goes on from CANUEY010359266.1 coordinate 22,473, forward strand.
TACTGCTGTGGCCAGCCCTGCCTTCCAGTTGGTCAATCAGATATACCTCGTTGCAGCACTGTTAAAATCTACTGTCCAAAATGTGAAGATATATATTACCCTCGATCAAAATATCAAGGCAGTATCCTTCTAGTTTGCCAAAATTTTTCTGCTTTGTGGTTTTTGCTGCAGTAATTTAGCATTTGCTTGCCTTCCGTAATTCTTTGTTAACCTTAAAATTTTTGTTCCTCTTGATCTCATGTGAGCATTCTTTGGAAGTGATTTTGCTTATTGATGAGGTTGTGGTATGATGAATCGGTTTCTTTGGAGTTTAGTCTTGCGCTAACTTCTGGCTACTTTGTCTTCTTAAATCCTTCTCTCTTTAGAAAGTATATATTATGGTTCCCTTGATATAATCTAGACATCGATGGAGCTTATTTTGGATCAACATTTCCCCACTTTTTTCAGATGACATACGGGCACTTGAAGCCCTCAAAGCCCGTGCAGAACTATGTTCCTAGAGTTTTTGGCTTCAAGCTCCACAAACCTTCAAATAGCTAGAACAAACATCTTATAGTCATCGAAGGTGTTTATTGGTGATAGTCCACGCTCGACCACGTGTTTCTCAACTCTGAAGAAATTATAATTCATTTGGTGGTGAAAAATGTTCAAAATGCAATTCGGGTTAGTAAGTTGACTTATGATACATTTTGTTTTCTATAAGCGTATTTTCTTTGCATTTTCCTGGGTTGAGAGCGTTTCCAGCAATTGTCGGAAGTATTAGTTGTTTCTTCTTCCATTTCATATATGCTTTTAGATTAAGCAATAGTTGTTTTTTTATCTTTTGATCGCATTCCATCTATACAGCGATTCCCTTGCTAGCCTTGAGATTGTTTTGAAAGAAATTATTTATTTCCTAATTTTTAATCTTAATGTATGTTCATAAAGTATGTCTAAATAATATATATATATATATATAACTAACACACCAAAAATTTTCCATGCATGAAATATGTTAAATATCACAAAAGTACAAAATACAAAAGTAATCACCTCAATCTCACTACTCAATCCTATCATTAACATGTGAACTCCAGTGATATCTTGTTTCTTTCCTGGCCTGTGGCGACCGATGGAGAGCCTCGGGAGGAGTATCCTCATGATCATCATCAACAACATCTCGATCATCATTTGAACCTTCTGGTGGTGATTATTTGAACCTTCTGATGGAACAATGGTATAGATGGTTAGGCTGTTGGGGGCTGGCTCCTAGGCTGCTCGTCGTCTACCATTGTTGGGGTGTGCTTGCTGAGTATTAACCTACATCTGGCTTAGGGCTGAGTATTAACCTACATCTGGCTTAGGGCAACATTTAGCTGCGTCTAATGAACATGATTTGCTTGCTTATGCAAATTGGCTAATGAATCGAACGTGGTAGTGTAATCTTTAAAACTCATTGCACGGTGCAAGTGGCACTCCATATAATCCACATTTATCTGCAAGGCCTCTGAATGAGATCTAGCCGGTCACAGTGAAAAAAGATTGATTAAATAATTAAATTTGATCTATGTAAGAAAGATAAATTCAAATTGAAATAAAAAATTAAATGAAAACCTACCAGAGCTTTGTAGGCCTCTGCGGTGCCAATGTAATCCTATTGCACATGGGTCATCCTCTATTCCTTTTGATTCATCATGTACGGAGTGTTCGTGGAATCTCATTTAATCCTTATTGTGTCGTCCAAACCTCTGTAGCATGTTCAGACACTTGTACTCCTCTTTTTGTGCAGCAAAGTACGTTCGGGTATCTTCTCAGTACCCGAATTATCGCATCACCCTGCTAAGGACAAGAAACTCGACTAATATCAACTGTGTCTGAGTGATCCATAAGGGTGTCAGCTACTCTCTCGCATACTTGTTTTGTGAATTTATTTGCACACATGTCTTTTCATTACCGTCTGCAGCAACTAACCGCGCTCTAATTTCTCATTAACTTAATTAATCTTTTTTAATTAGCATATCCGGTTTGCAAATCATTTATTTCTAATAAAATAATACATTGTTTCGTATAATGTTTTTACGCTTTCACATAATTGATATACGTTAGGATTTTTTAGTGTCTGCGGTTCAAATTTGGCAATTTTTTTGGTAATTGATCCTATATGTTCTGCTATGCAAGCTGTCTCTATGTTGGATTTTATTGAATGGGTGTTTGGTTGTTTATGCTTTTCTCTTGTTGGCTTATAAAAAGTAGTATTTTGCTACTTTTGTAAGACAACTTAAAAAAAAGTCCATCAATGTTTAGTGTTAACTTTTAGCATTTTGATTAGAAAGTTAAATGCTATGTTTTTTTAGCATTCAATAAAATAGTGTTTAAGACTGCTTTTCAGCTGGTTATGTATAAATATTTAACTATTAAATCTGGAGAACAAATTAAGATATTAATTAATTATAATATTTGGTAATTTAGAAAATGATATGAAATAGGTTAGTATTTTGGAGCTCTTATCATGTGTTTTCTATTATCTGTGGGTCGCATTATTATTCAAATATGAAAAATACATGATATGATAATTTATTAGACATAAATAGCTATCTAATTCTCTGTAATCCATTTTAAAATTAGTTATTTAGCGTGTCTTTTTCTTTTCTATGCAACCAAAAGACGTTTCGGAGGGTGAGTGTGTATTAAACATTAAAATTAAAGACGATTAAGCTAAAAATAAATAAATTTCAAGGACCACTTTAAAACTATAACTATTTTCTTGGATTAATCCACATTTTTAAACACAAATCAAAGCAAAGAAGCTTGGAGATGGAGCATCGAACTTTCCGCGTCTGCACCGCCTGGAAGTCTCAATGTTCATTGTTTTTGGTAGCGAGCAATTGTAGCTCCTTTGTTTTTTCGCTGACAATTTCCTTCTTCGTTCGTCGGTCACTTTTGCATCAACTGACTCCAATTTCATCACCTGTAAATCATATATCTTTATTCATCGATGAGCTGGTTGATTGTGTTTATCTAGTAAGTAACCACTTATTTTACGGCGTAAGTTAAATAAATAGAGTAAATTGCATCACTTATATTGTTTCAATTGTAATATTGTAATATTATAGCAAATATTAAATGTTTTATAAGAAAGATTTGTGGGCATCGTTGGATTTGATTAAAATCCAAACCAACACTTAAAAGTGAAAGTTAATTATGGAAGGACTAATATGGAATTTCATCACCTCAAGGTTATTATTTTTATAAAAATATAGAAATTAAATTATTATTTATTAATTTTCTTATTACCAAGTCATTGGCGGCTATAATTATGGCGATTTCTCTTCAACCATGCCCAAAATATATTAAATTCTGCGCGTAATTCGAATAAATCTCAGGTGTTTAAAATTGGAATAGAGTGGCATTTTGGTAATTTCTGAGGCCCGATGGCGCTAACTCGTTGCAGGCGGTTCAAATTATCAAAGGATGTGTCGCCACGTGTACTCGATGAAGTTATCTACGTGGAAGCTTCCTATTGGTATACCCCTTTTGACGGATTCCTTTGTCGTTCTCTCCAAGTAGGGTGACGCTTTTAAGCGATAAAATCAAAGGAGTGGGCCTTAGTTACCAAAATGTCCTCGTTTTTTTATCAAAATTATAACTCTTTCACAATTATTTATTGTATCCCCGAAAAGTCATCATAATGCAATCATAATTATGTTATTGTTTTGGAAATATAATATATATATATTAATGATTAAATTGGATTTTATTTAAAATAATTAAATATATATATATATATATAATTATAAAATAATTATAATTTTTTTTACTAAAACTAGATAATTATTATGTATAATTAAAAAAATAAAGGTAAAATTAAATTTGTAGATTGATAATATTAATCCACGAAATTAGGGTTTAATTGTAGAAAAATACTATAATTTTGAAAAACAATTTGCTTAATTTAGAAAAAGAAATGGTTTTATTTTGTAAAGCAAAACTATGAATAAGAGAAATGAGAGAATGAAAGCAAAAAAAAAGAAAAAAAGTTAAAGAGAAATAAAAGGGTAAAATCGGTAGTTGAGTGGCAATAGCAGGGGAGAGTCAGAGGTTTAAAATTAATGAAATCAAAAGCCCTAAAAACCATAAAATCCACACAACCACACCGCTCTCTATTTCTAAATTTTACATCACTCATTTTTTTTTTTTTTAAATTAAACCTAATCCCTCTTTTCCCTTTTTTCCTTTTCAATTTTCTCGGGAAAATACTTACAACCCAAACCAACGGACTTTCAAAGAAACTACAGACAAAACCAGAATTCCTTCCTTCTACCACTACTTGTTTTCTAATGTGTGACAATTGATTTCAAATTGGATTTCTTACTTATGTAATGCATCAGAAGAAATCAGAAGTGCAAATCGGAAAAGAAAGCACCGGCGTCTCTTCCGATTTTAACCCTACTCCTCCTCTTCTCCTCTTCCCTCCTCCTTCTTCTTCTTCTTCTTCTTCGGCTGCTGCATCTGATCATACTAATACTAATAATAGTAGTAATTGTAATAATTCCGGTGCTAAGGCAATCGGTACTCAATTTCTGATTCAATCGCCGAGTTTTCAAATTCATAATGACCCTATTACCCCTTCTGCTTCTTCTTCATCTACTCCGTACAAGAGGCCTTTGCTGACTCAGCATCATCATCCTCATCCACATCCGAATCATCCTCACCGGTCTTCTTCTTTGTCCAAATCGCCGACGATATACCATTTTTCGACCACGCAGCAAAATAATTCCCTTTTTTCTATTTCGGTCGCGGCAAAGTCAGCGGCTTTTCGATTCCTCCGACGTTTCAACAACCTTCGTCGTCTCCGGGTACATCTTCGGTTAATTCTCCTTCTATCCCTCCCTTTTTTCTACTTTTTGGTATCCCATCCTTCCCACTCTTTCCTTCTTGACTTTCTATCGGCTTTTGCTTTCTCCGCCGCTTTATTGTTTTCCCTTAATCTTGCTCTGCCGCGCCTCCCCTCAATTCGGTTGTTTTTGGCGCGTTCCTTTCCAATTAATCTCAAACCCACATCTAGACAGCCGTTGCCTGTATTTTGGTCAATTGGGTCGAGGCCAAAACCGGAGAAAAGAATCAATTCCGGGTGTTGGGTTCAGGTTTATAGCAACGGAGACGTGTATGAAGGTGAGTTTCACAAGGGGAAGTGCTCGGGAAGCGGGGTCTATTATTATTATATGAGCGGGAGATATGAAGGAGATTGGGTTGATGGAAAGTATGATGGATACGGAGTTGAGACTTGGGCTAGAGGAAGCCGGTATAGAGGGCAATATAGGCAAGGACTCAGGCATGGTTTTGGGGTGTATAGGTTTTATACAGGAGATGTTTATGCTGGAGAATGGTCTAATGGGCAGAGTCATGGTTGTGGAGTTCATACTTGTGAGGATGGTAGTCGTTATGTTGGGGAATTCAAATGGGGTGTCAAGCATGGGCTCGGTCACTATCATTTCAGGTAATTCAGCAATTTATGTAATTATTGTTTTCCTGATTAATTGATCAGATTTTTATGCTTTGGATGTTTTCTTTGCGACTTCTTGTTTCTAAATTGGATATTTTGTTTAAGATCATTTTGATGCTTGTTGCATTGTTTCTGTTAGCTTACTTGATATCTTAGTTTATTTGTATTCCTGAATAAGTTGAAGCATAACTGGTACGGCCAGAATTGTTCCCTATGTAATATTTACAGGTTTTCCCCACAGGATGAGCACCCAAATTGCACAATAGCTAGCTAGTTTATACATATAAGAAAACTTTGCATTTGAAAACCATATTGTAGAGAAGGGAATGATGGAAATTGGTTGGTTGTTGGATGATCTTTGAGATTTAGCATTGTTGCCTAGATATAAATGAGTGTTACGAACTGATGAAGTATTTTCGGTATTTAACTTGGATAATGGAGTTCAGCTTTCAAAGTACATGTAATCTAATGGGTTTCAGCAGTTTGCTGCTTTGGTTTTAACCTTGTCTTGCCTTCTTATGCATACTCATCTAGTTTTGCTCTAAGGATCAGTCCTGCAATCGATTTGTTTGTGTGAATATGAAAATTTAGGTTTAAAACTTATGACATTGCTTACGTATTTGCTGATTAAATTGTCCTAGGTAGCTGCAAATTATAGGTCATTTGTCCTTTTTACTAGTAATAGTAATTGCTGATCTGATTCCTAATCTGGATGGCAGATGCTTTGTTATTTTACAGTGTTCATCATCCTGTCGTTTCATTATGATAATATTCTTGCATTTTTAGTTATATTTTCTTCATATCCCTTCAATAAATTGATTCTGCTTCAGGTTTATCTGCTTATTGTAGTCAATTCTAGTTGCTTCATTCAATTTTAAATTTGAGATTTGCTACAATCATATGCTACAACCTGTGTTGTTTCCTGTTTTTATTGCTCTTTTGCATCTCTAAAATTACAATCAGAGATATGTTTTGCAATAATGAAAAGTCTAGTTGCTTTCTTGAATTTTATATTTGAGACTTGCTACAATCAAATATGACTAAAATGTGTGATTCCTTGCAAAGCTTATGCAATTCCCTGTGCATCTCAAATTATAATAAGGGAAAGAATCTCATTGCTTCGAGTTGCAATAGTGAAATATGAAATTTCTATTATATTTACTGGCTCATCTGGATGTTATTTAGAAATGGGGACACATATGCTGGAGAATATTTTGCAGACAAGATGCATGGCTTTGGTGTCTACCGATTTGCAAATGGGCATCGGTATGAGGGAGCCTGGCATGAAGGTAGAAGGCAGGGTCTTGGAATGTACACATTTAGAAATGGTGAAACTCAATCTGGGCATTGGCAAAATGGTATTCTTGATGTACCAAGCACACAGAATACTACATATCCTGTATCTCCTGTTGCTGTTTATCATTCCAAGGTTCTCAATGCAGTGCAGGTTGGATTCTCAAACTTAACTCTTAATTTTGCTTTATAATTGCTGCATGGCTACTTTTCTTTGACAGTTTCTTGTTCCCATCTCTCCAGTCATTGGATGCAAAAAGCAATAAGCAAAACTTTTGGCTTGCATTTATCCTCTGTGATCCATCTTTAATTAATACATTGTACAATCTGCATAAGTTAATGATGAGGATTGAAACTTGGTATTTATAATATTTTAGAGGAGAAAGGATTAGACATCTGATTCGACGTTCTATTGTACGCAGGAAGCGAGGCGGGCTGCAGAAAAGGCTTATGATGTTGCAAAGGTGGATGAAAGGGTTAACAGAGCTGTGGGGGCAGCAAACAGGGCAGCTAATGCAGCTAGAGTTGCAGCAGTGAAGGCTGTGCAGAAACAAATGCAGCATAACAATAACAATGACAATATTCCAATCCCAATTGTGTGAGATTCAAATTGCAGATAGTAAGTAATTAATGAAACTACATGGGACGGCAGCGGGAGGATAATGGCTCGTGCCGGTTTTCCTTTTCAATATAGCTTCATACTTGCAGTCTTCTCTTCAAGCTTATTATTTCTTTGATCTTTGTTCTTGAGGCTGAAACAAAAAAAGAGAAAAAAAAATGCCTGCATTATGATCCGTGCAGGTGCAGAGGAAGATATTGCGGATTAGATTGTTTGCTTCGGTGTGTATACATGGAAAATGCTGGCAGGTGCAAAACAAGAGAATGAGAGATGAAATCGAGATTTGAAAATTCTCTGTTTTTCCTGGTTAGGGTATTTTCTATTTTTGAAAGAAGAGGTAGATGTATGTAATATAATGCTGGTTAGAAGGTGAAACCTCAGCCAGCAGCAGAGTGTTGTTTGTGAACTAATCGGTATCTTTCAATGAGAGAAATCTTTTTCATAAGTTTATTTTTTTGTTGGAGCTATTGCTTTTTTATGAGATAATGGGGAATGATAGATAATCAGGGCAACATTAGTTGAGTATAGACAATATGCAAATAATATGATCAAAATACCATTGATATTATGTTAAATATCCATAATATTCTACTTGCAAATCAAAATTGCCTCCTCACAATTGTTCCCAAATCAAATAAATACTATCTTAAAGGTATCTTTGACAGACACTAGATATCCAAAAACAACAGCACACTAACATATAAGAAAATTAACTCTCAGTTTGCTCTCTAAGCCTGCGGATGGTGCTCCTCACAGTCACAGCACTTGCAGTATTCAAGGTATATGCACCTCCTGCCTTAACTTTGCCACAATCTTTGCATCCCCAAATACCAACTGCTTTCCTCTTCACTGCATACTTACCACAGAATTCACAGAAGAACTTGCTGTGTTGGCTGACCTCCATCTTCTTGATCTGCTTTCGCAGACTAGCACCATATCTTGTCCCTGCAAAATTAGTGAATTAATTGCAAGTCCCAAAGACACATTAACAGGCCAAAGGAATACCATCAAACGGAAAAGAGATTTAAGAAAAACTTCAAACCTCCAATAAGCAATCTTCATCAGATTGTTAAATTAAGAACACAGAAAGAAATCACTACATAAACCTAATAAACATCTGTATTTGAAATATCGAACTTCTGTACCCACATTAGGGTACTGATCTGAAGCATACATATATTAAAATCATTGATACTTGCATAAAATTCATTTTCTATTCAATTTTACTTAAAAAAGGAACAAGATATGAAAATTATAAGCTTAGAGCATACCATATTTTCCAACAATACCGGCCTTCTTGGTCCTCTTTGTCTAGAAACAAAGAAAACGAAGAAAAAAATTAGAATTTAGCAATTAAATCAAACAACATTAAAGTAAAGATGTTACTATTGAAACAAGCACCAAGGTTTCGATAGATTTGCATATGGTTCAAGTTGAGGTTCGATTAACTAAAGCAAGCAAAGGATTCATTTAAGAAGTTACAAAATTTCAGAGTAAAAGTACTAAAATTACATATAAAAAATATCAGAAGATGGAAGATACCATTTTGGATGGCAGATGAAACTCTACAACTCGGTTTCTGTCAAAAATGGCCGACGGAAGATGAACAAAGCTTGCGGTCTCCCTTATATATGGAAACGATGCCTTAGGGTTACGCCAGGCACGGTTTGGGTGGAAGTTATGGGCCGGGTTCGGTCTCCAGTTTAAAGGTTTTGGGCTTGAGCTCCAACTATACCCAATTAGTTGCGTTTATTAAGTTTTACTATCATTGTTCATTCCAACTAATTCTGATTGGCGTTTCCTAATTTATGTTCGTTGAATAACTGAGAATCAGGAAACTAAAACAAATATTCAGAAGAATCGATCTTCGAAATCCCGATTCGATTCTGTTTCCTTGGATTCGTTCGAATATCAGAGGTGTAGGCGTGGAGCTATGTATAATATGCTCGTTAACTGTTCTAATTGTCGGACTCCGCTGCAACTACCTCCCGGTGCCCGATCTATACGCTGCGCTATCTGCCAGGCTGTCACGCTAATAGCTGATCCCCGAGCTGCTCCTCCTCCGCCTCCTTCTTCCTCCTATTCGCTAACACCTCCTCAATCTGATAATTATGGTCCGCGTCAGCCGTCGCCTTACAATCACGCTCCACCGGGTCCTCCTCCGAACGCGCACGGCCGGAAGAAGGCTGTGATATGCGGGATATCTTATAAATACTCGAGACATGAGCTGAAAGGTTGCATAAATGACGCCAAATGTATGCGTTATCTCCTTACCAACAAGTTTCAGTTTCCTGAAGAGTCTATTCTTATGCTTACTGGTATTTTCATAATTCTCTTTCTTCGCGAGTTCCACTCTTTAGCTTTTTTCTGAGTTGAATTAATTTTCGGAAACCTCAAAGCAATGGTCTTTTGTTTTCATGAAGTTAGCTTTATTCTATATGGGAATCAGAATCTTTAGTATGAAGATGAAATTTTTATATTAATTAGTGAGAATAAAGTCAATGATATCTGAATCATTGTGATTAGACGAGTCCTCCAAAAAATAAAATAAAATTGTAAGGCTCTCTTTTTAGTTTCAAATTCAATCCTTCAGTTACGCTGAAAAATTGAATTCTTAATAATAAGCTTCGTGTTGCAATGCTATAATTTCCTCCAAAGCAAGCTTCAGATTGAGTAAAGATATTTGTGTGAGGTGGGGATTACTATGTATGGAGGTATCTTCAAGCATCTGCTGAGGGGATTCCACTTAGTAATAGCTATAGTTATTGCTTTTGGATCTTTCGAGTTTTGAATACAACATTTCAACAGCTGTATATTGCTTTTGTTCAATAGTTTTATTATTATTATTATCAGCCATCGTCTCTGTGCTTTTTCCAACTAGTTAGACTTGATATAAAAAGCTGTCTACTGCACATTTTTCTTTTTTTCTTTTTATTTAAGAGGACAGAAAGAGAGAGAGAGGGGTAACGAAGTAAAATTTGAAAATCAAAGTGTTTATGTATGATGTTTTAGGTGGTTCCTTTTATGGAATCAAAAGAGAGTGTTAGATACTAGTAATAAATAGCATTCTCACATATCATTTGCTTTTATTCTTTGGATACTTAGGTTTTCCAATTTCTTTTTTCCTTTTTTTACCTTATTTATCATTTAAGTTCTTTCATATTTACCCGAATTTTGGACTGCAGAAGAGGAAACTGATCCCTATAGAATCCCCAATAAACATAACATGAGGATGGCATTATACTGGCTTGTACAAGGTTGTCAGCCCGGAGACTCCCTCCTTTTTCACTATTCTGGTCATGGTTCACGGCAAAGAAACTATAGCGGTGATGAGGTTGATGGATATGATGAAACTCTATGCCCACTAGATTTTGAAACTCAAGGTATGATTGTTGATGATGAAATCAATGCATCAATTGTCAGACCTCTTCCTCATGGTGTTAAGCTACACGCAATAGTCGATGCTTGTCATAGTGGCACTGTATTGGATTTACCCTTCCTCTGTAGAATGAACAGGTAGTTATTAGAAGAAATATTCTTGAAATTAAATTATTGAATTTTGTTCTAAGTTCATGCTTCCAAAGAGAATAAGCAAGGGCATCTTTTGAGAGTTAGAACCTCTAAGCCCTAAGAAAATTTCAGTTCCTTGAGCAAAAGAATTTGTCATATACAGGTGCAGCTTGTACTTGCTATGCTCGTTCTACATTGAATTTTCATAATTGATTCTTATTGTTTTACATTTACAGCTTGCCTTATTATTTTATATGCATATGCTTTCCAGTTTCCATCCTTATTTTACAGTATTCTCTTTGTTGGTCTTTTCTGAACATATTTTGAACTGATAGATTGCTTTTTCTCTATGATAAAGGAGTGGACAATATAAATGGGAGGATCATAGTCCACGATCAGGTGTGTGGAAAGGAACAAATGGTGGAGAAGTCATTTCCTTCAGTGGTTGCGATGACGATCAAACTTCTGCTGATACATCTGTATGTCTCTTGAGGATTTTTTTTTTTTTTTTTTTTTTTTTTTTTTGTATCGGTTACTAACTTGATAATTGATCTTAATGGAAATTTGAATTTCTCCATGAGTGATTATTTTTCCTCAATTGTGAATTAAAAACTTTTCTCCCTTGTGAACAGGCATTATCAAAAATAACATCCACGGGTGCAATGACTTTTTGTTTCATCCAAGCTATTGAGCGTGGACAAGGGGCTACATATGGGAGCATTCTCAATTCAATGCGTAGTGCAATCAGAAGTACCGGTAATGACCTAGGTGGTGGTCCTGTGACATCTCTTGTCACTATGCTTTTGACTGGAGGCAGTGTTGGCGGTGGACTGAGACAGGTATATAGTCTTTAACTACTTAGGCATTGCTTGTGTTTTTCCCCTTTTGGCTTTTAAAAAGCACTAATAGAAAAACTAACATTAAGCTACTTTTATAAAAAATAACTACAAAGCCAAAAAAATAAAAAAGAGACAAACAAGTAAATGATTAGCTTTGAAGGTAAAAAATGCTTAAAAGCTGCTTTTCGCAATGCCAAGTACCCTCTTAATCGCTGGTTGATAGATAAAAGGAGAATCTTATTCATTAATCGTTCTATTTGGGGGTCGATGATATTATCTTGCGTTATTTTTGTTGGCAGGAACCACAATTGACTGCTTGCGAACCGTTTGATGTATATACCAAACCTTTCTCCCTCTGAAATTTGACTATAAGGATTGCAAACATAAAGTAATAGGGCTTCTTTCCTGGTTTGGAATTCTAGTCCTTTCCGATAGCAGATTTGTTTTCATTAAGCTTAATGTGTTACACATGTAGCATATATATAGTCTTTTCTTATGCTTTTCTATTCTTAATTAATTGACTTCATTATGTATATTGAATTTGTTTTGGAATATAATTCTCATCTTATCCCACAATTGATGAATAGAATGATGTCACTGCCATTCGCTCGCAGCGCTCGATATGTAAGTTGCAAAATCTGCGGGGCTGTTACACATATAGCAGAGCCCCGCACGGCCTATTCCGAATGTGTACGGGTTAGTTTTTATGAAGTGCTAAAAATTAGCAAAGTTGCTACTTTATTGAATGCTACAAAAGATAGTGCTTATAGTGTTAAAACACTAAAATGTGTTAATGTAAACTTAATCGAATCCTATGAAGTGAACTTAGATTGGATTATTACTCTTTAAATCATATTTAACAGGTTTCGAGTCAAAAGATTTATCAGTAACAGTATAAATTTAGAGTTTGCAATATAGAATTGAACGTGGGCTAACCTTTTAAGATCTTCCACTCTTTTGTGATTTGTGAACAAACAAGAACAGCCTATACCAGGAAGCATGTCCATAGGTGTAATGACAGAGTATGACAGAGTTCCATCGACGCCATTAAACTTGGACATGGAGCTACTTATGGTAGCATTTACAGATAGATGCAGTCTGATGTCTACAATAATCCTAATAAACCACAACGGGTATGCTCCAAATGAACTTTTAATATCTTGTTTTCACAACTCACAATTTAATCACAAAAAACAAAAACTGGGTTCCAGTTGAAACTAGCTCAGCTCCAGCCATGTGATGTAACATTTCTGCTGTTAACATGTTACTTTCGTTGACATATACCACAATTGTCTTCCACCCACAAGTTTGATGTATATAAAAAACCCTTCATCCTCTGAAATTTAATTATTCCAAAATATAAAGCTATGGTCTTGTAAAAATTATGTATTTTTGAATTGATTTAATAAAAATTAAAAATTCGGTCTTGTACTGTATATCGTATCAAAATTTCTGCTTTTTATGGGAAAAAAATCGAAAAAAGCACAAGATTATTGAGAATTGATTGAGCAATATTTCACTGTTTTTACAAGAAAAGCTTAAAAGCTTAAAAAAAAGTCAATCTAGACAACCAGATTGTCTTTTTTTTATGCAGGCATTAACGTTCCTCACATAAATGGAGAAGGAATCTTGTTGATTCTTGCTAAACAATTGTCTTTTGGTCTGACATGAGGTAAGTACATAAGCGAAGATGCAGGATTCAAACGTTCCACCCTGCAAATATTAGAACACAATAATTAGTATTATATACAAGGATTAAAAGGAAAGATTAAGGACTTACTGGTAGCCGAGGAGGAAATAATGCAGAAAAATGGAAATTTCAAGCTTAGCTAAGTCATTTCCGGGACACAGTCTGGTTCCTGCTCCGAAGGGAAGAAAGGTTCCTGCTTTGGGAATATGATTCTACAAATGCCAAACAAGTTGTAAGTCTTGAGTCTTCTGTGATAGTGCTAATGGAAACAAAGATTGTGGACTTACATTCCATCGGGACGGATTAAATTCCTTCGGATTTGGGTAGATTTCAGGATTCAAATGAACACTTCTGAACCAAACAAGAACTTTCCATCCCTTGGGGATTACATATCCTGAACAGAAAGGAATTTAGATAATGGAAATTGAAATTGAAGGACAAAGTATTTATTCTTACCGTTCAATTTGACATCTGATTTAGCTTCTCGGAAAACCATGAGCGAGAAGGTTATTAAACGAAGCGTTTCATCAATCACCTGTGATAATTATATCCTGTCCATTAATGTCGAATTAAGTTAAATGAAAGGATTGTTGCAGAAGTATGCTTACCTTGGAAAGATACTCCATGTCTCTAACTTCTTTAAGTGTTAGTCCCTTCTGTGTAGGAGGCCTCCTTTTCACTATCTCCTCTTGCTCTTCCTGCAATTGCAAGTTTTCAATTCTAGATTACAGCGAGTCATGCAAAATGAACATAATAACTGTACCTTTGCCTTTCGAAGGAATTGGGGGTTCTCCTGAAGTAAAATTGTCGCCCACATCATGACATGGCCAGAAGATTCATGGCCTGCATTCAAGTACATGAGAAGAACATCAATGATTTCTTCATCTTCTAATTTTCGACCATTTTCATCTTCCTCGTCAAGCAGAGCATCCATCATGTCTCTCTTCTTCCATGTTACAGAGTTCTTCTTTTGATTTCTGCGTTCAGTTACTATCGATTGCAATACAGCCACAAGATTCGTACGCGCCTTCTTTGCTTTGTGGTAAGCGAATCCTGGGAGATTGATTCCCATGGCTCTCACGCCATAGTTAAGCGTTGTGTACTCTCTCTCTAAAGCTTCCATGCCTGATTCGCTTTCGGAGCTAAGAAAGATGTACATAATGATCCTGAAAGTTAATTTTCTGAGATGAGTTAAGAATTCAATCTGTCCCATAGAAGCCCATTTATCAAGTGCAGATTTCACATTTTCTTCAATGTATTTTAAATATAAAGACAGGGCTTCATGACCGTTGACAGGAGAAGCAGTGAGTCGCCGGAGACGCTTGTGTTCTTCGAAGGAAATGCCGATGAAGGATTTCTCTCCGATCAACTTCAAAGTGGAAACTGGCCAACCTGGCTTAAATGCTTCATCATCGGTTAACACTTTTCTGCATGTCTCCGGTGTTGTAACAAACACACTGGGGTTTCCGAACATCACCGCCTTGTAAATTCCATTACCTCCATATCTGCATCAGAGCTGGTTAACACAAAAGACATACCTGACATTGCTAAATTAAAGAAGACGGACAAGTTTCAAAGTAAGATTAGTCAGGTTTTGATTAGCTGGAGAGAACGGTGCGTTTTGAAGTGTTCACATAGAAAGACAGAGGAAAAGATAGAATAAGCGTGGATCGATGACGTCTTCTGATTCCAGAACTCACAGATAACGACAATCTTTTGTTTCGGAGTTACTAAAGTTTATGTTCAATTTTGTTGCTTTCCAAAACCTAAAAGTTCCATATTTCCGCCATTTACAGAACTTCCCAAGAAAAAAAAAATTTAAAATCTTTTAAATTTATGACCATTTAACTTGCAAATTGTTCAATTCAGAAAATCGAAGAAGAAGAGAATAAGAGAAGAAACCTGTTAACGAAAGTACGCATGAAAGAATCAGGGTCGGAAGATTTGAAAGCTCTGAGGAAAGACCACATATTACCAATGAAAGGCCAACCCAAATCACCTGGAGGCAACAAATACTGCATTTCACCAAGTTTAGTTTCATAAACCCACGAATTAACTCTCTTTAGAATCCATAGTAGACACACAGAAACACCTAACAGTGTAGCAATCAGGACACCCAACTCCATAGTTAAGTGGATTGAAATGAAAGTGGGAGAGAATGAAAATTTCAGAAAGACAAAGAAAGGTGGTGAAAGAGTGGAGATGGGGCGGCTTAAATATGTTAAATTGTCGTATTATCAGACATTTCTTATTCAGATATGTGATGTGTCTGAGCATCATCATTCTCATATCTCCTTTCTGTGCACTGCGCATGCTCCTCACACTATATTTTAATTAAGATTATTCAAACATTTTAATATTTTGATGTATTTAGATTTATGTACAACATAGATGCTTTTTTTCTTCTTAGGAATATATGTCCTGATCCTTGTGACCAAACGATCTGCTTTATTTATAGTTATAATTTTTATAATTTACGATTAAATTTTCTATTTTCAAAAATTAATTAGTACGTCTTTTATGTTCTATCTGTTATACTATTAGGTCCTTCAATTATAAATTATTATGAGTCAAATGGAAAAGTCAATATTTTAAGTTTATAAAGCTAAAATATGATAAAACTGCCTTTAATAATAATAATAATATGTTTATTATTCAGAAAAATATTCTTCTTCTTTATTATTCACTGGACTGTTGTCAGAGATTTACTGCTAGTCTACCACCATCATCGGGAATTCACCACTATAAATCTTCAGTCTTCCGTCAAGCAACAAAGTTACTTTTAATTATTTTGAAACTCACCGCTAGTTTATTATCCCTTATTTATATTATTATTTTGTTTATTTAATTATTTTAGACACCTAACAGAGTGGCTTTTAAGTACTATGAAATATAATTTAGCTTATTTGATGTAATAAAGAATTAGAATATAAAAATAATTAAGATCTTCTAATGTGAAATAATAACTAAGCTGCTTTAGACAACTTTTAGTTCTTTATTTCAGAATCAATTTGTCTTCATAAAATTTTGGGAAATGATCATTACAAATTGTACATAGAATCTAAAAATTAGTGGTTCACAGACCCAACACATACCATCCAAAGCCATTGGGAAAATGGCATATCAGATGTCCCCTAAAGTTATAGCACACAGATAGATTTGTGGTATACCTCAAATCCTTTTATGGATCACCTTTGTCCTCTGTATATGCTTTCATATAATATCATGGTTCTGATTTGATGCTAACCCATCTTATCTAGAAAGAAGAAGACTGGTTATGTTTTCTGATTATGAACCAAAGAAATACAGAAATTACTCTGTTTAAACAACATATTTGAATAATAAAGTTCGAATCTTTCATCATCCATCCAACATAATACACCTCCAAATATGGTTTTGGCTTAGTGGGAAAGTAGATATTAGCTAAATGTATCAGAATAAGATGATCATATATTGTTTAACAGACTCAAATAATAAGAAAATGGAAATTTTCTTTCTCCCATCAACAACCTACAGTGCAGGTCGAGCCATTACATCTCCAAATGAAATGGGTAGGCCTTGGATATCCGGTGACTGATAACCAGAAATTGAGATTAACTCAGACCTACTTTTGTCAGATCCATCAGAATCTAACTCAGCAAGGTCCTTAGTTTCAAAATTTTCAGATAAGTAGACTGAAGCCATGGGATTGCCCGGAGCAGGGTAGGAGATGGCAATTAGCAGTTCTCTTGTCACTTCTGCGGCAACATTGTTATCCATAAAATTGAGCTTGATTGTGTGTCCTGCATTCATTTCAGATCATCCTTCTGTGAAAAAGAAATGATGAATAAATAAGTTTTGATAAACAAGTTAGCAGACTGCTTAAAATCTAAAAACTGTTCATATGGAGATTTGATGAACTTATAAGCACTGGTGCAAAAATCCAGTTAATAGTTAGTTGTTGCAATCTATCTACAATAAACGAATTCGTCAATATCAAGAACCATCCAACTGATAAAGAAATTGAAAACAAAAGAACAAAATGATAATGGACAATGAACCAAAAGATGATGCACAGCTACTCGTGGGGATGGAAATGCAAAAGCTGACAGCAATTGACTCAATCTTGAATAAATTGAGGAACAGGGTAACTAAACAGTTGTCTGGACACATTTGAGGATGTTTAAGGATATGGAATGTTGACTTATTTGATGTAACAGCATTTGTAATTTTACTATTCCTCTCTTGCCCTCCCTCTCTTCGTCCACCACACCGAGCTGTTGATCTACAGTCTCTGCACTACTATAATTCAGTTCCTATCATTCCAAAATCTCTTTTCCCTGAATAAATTCTGCAATGCAGTCCACAAACTTGCCAAAGCATCTAGCTCTTATCAACTAAAGCATATGCAAGGAGAAGAACCAAACTTCAAAACTAGCAGATAAAATTCGAGACCCTAAATTCACATAAACTTCATATTTCAAATCACACTAATTTCAATATGGATTCAAGTCACTGATCCAGCATATGCCCAAGGTTTTATCAAGTCCCAGGTAAAAGATTGAAACACCAATATCAACCCTCTATATCTGAGCAAACACTAGAATGCATGGAACATGTCACCAACCATTGGCCTTTTTATACCAATAGATACGACCTTAGTAAAACTCAAAAAACTAGCCAAAAAGATTGGAGAGCCAGAGCCCAAGTTCATATAATCATGTCCTACTTCCATGGTGTAATCCAGTCAAATCCCCAAACCTTATCTGCAAGCTATTTTCATATCATATGCACACAAATTACATCCAAAGCTTCTGTTTTTCCCCATCCTAATTGCATACAGAGTTTGATAAAGAATTGATGAACATGTACGATGTATGATATTATGAAACTTCACCAAATTATAGGTAAAACGCAAGTTTAACAACCTTGTTCTACCAAATTATCATATCTCCACCTCAGTACAGAAATTACATCTAAACTCAAAAGCTTATCTACACAAATTCTCAACAGGAAACAAAAAAAAAAAAAACAAATGCCAGAGCCATTTCAACTGTGCATTAAAAAAGCTTACTTAAAAGGCTGTGAATTGCAGAAAAAGCAAAAGGCCAGTATGCTAATGGCTGAATTCAATATACGATAAGTTTTGAGCAAGATATATACTATCAATCAACCACCACAGCTAAATTTGTAAATCACTATGGAGGAAAATAAAGTCCAAGATTGAATTCCAATGGCGAAGAAGATGAGTGGGATGGATAAGGTAAGGGTTGTGGTTTTTTTAAGGACGGTAAGCACTGTTTGATATCTGCAGCACTTGGAGTTGGAGAGGAAGAAACGGAAAAAACAAAATAAATAATACAACTCGTTTATCTCTCTTCACGTGCCCATGTTCAGTTTGTCATGTGACCTTTTCTCTGTCTCTGAGCTTCAGATGGGCAGAGAAGAGAAGCCAACTGACTCGTTTGAACTTTGAAGTTACCTTTCCCGTTTTCTTGAACTGGTTTTGACTTTTGCTACTGGTTCCATTTCTATATTGCTAAGCGTAATCTCTCAACTCCACAATCCTATCGATCTCTTTGCTCCCATCACCGTTTCATTCTTCGTCACTACAATCACTTGTGCTCTTCAGTATATGTAAAACCAAATGGGATGCTTTCAGTCGAAAACTACCCATTTAGCTTCTCCGGATCAAGAGCCCCTTCCCGCCGAAGAAGCTAATAAGACAGATCTCGTTAATGGAGAGCTTGACCAAGACCAAAACCTTGAACAAGTTCCTCCTTTTAGAGAGTTTACCTTGGCGGAACTGCGAGCGGCCACTAGCGGTTTCAGCAGTGAATTTATAGTCTCCGAGAGCGGAGATAAAGCTCCTAATGTCGTCTACAAAGGGAAGCTCAGCAACAATCGTCTTGTCGCTGTCAAGCGTTTCTCCAGACTTTCATGGCCTGACCCTCACCAATTTGTGGTAACATGTCTTGTGCTTTTCCTTATATTTTTTCATCTCTCTGCATGTTCGATTCTCTTCACGACATCTCGCTTTTACTATAGACGGAGGCTTCTGGGGTTGGCAAGGTTCGGCATAAGAGATTAATCAATCTAATTGGGTGTTGCGCTGAGGGAGATGAACGCTTGTTAGTTGCAGAGTATATGCCTAATGATACCCTTTCCAAGCATCTTTTTCACTGTGGGTTCCTTTCCTCTTTTAATCATCTTTTTAACAAAGGTATTTCTGAACTAAAGTATCTATTATTCTTTTACCTGGTATATTATTACAGGGGAAAAACAGCCATTGTCATGGGAAATGCGAGTCAGAGTTGCTTACTACATTGCGCAAGTTCTTGATCACTGCAATGCCCAAAACCGCAAAATTTATCATGATTTGAATGCCTACAGAGTTCTTTTTGATGAGGTATGTGGTTCACTTTATTGTTCTTTTACTCCATTTTAAGCTTTCAAACTATCTTTAGCTAACAGAGAAATTAGGATTAAGATGCTGATCAGAAATAGTTGAAAGTGCTATTAGGCTATGGGTTCCTCTTAGCTTGCGCAGTGTTAAACTTAGAGTGGAATGGAAACAAATTTATTCATATCATAGCTAACTAGAATTAGTTTGGCATTAAGGCTTAGTTAGTAATAATCATTGTTACTATTTTTCCATTGTACCAAGACTGTCTTTTCCCTCCCTGTTATGATGTTTATGCATTTGATTTTTTTGTGTTCTTCAAATGGAGGTTGATGACCTTCCTCTGCTAATATTGTTGATATTGAATCTTTCCCTTAATTTTCATTTAATGACAGGATGGCGACCCTCGATTATCTAGTTTTGGCCTGATGAAAAATAGTCGGGATGGGAAGAGCTACAGCACAAACTTGGCTTATACTCCACCAGAATTTTTGCGGACAGGTGGATCATTTTAGTATGGTTGCAGAAAACTTATATCTTCATATCTCATTGTATGATCATTTGCTGAATATTGCCAATAATATGATATAGTAAAAAGGGAAATTATATGGTTGCAGGAAGATTTGGTTAAGCATTCAACTAGTTCCTTGACGAATGTCAATCATGTGAAGCAATTAGAATTGTGTTGGGCACTTACATTGCTTTTTATGATTTCAATGCTTAACTGTTTCAGGTAGGGTCATCCCTGAGAGTGTAATCTACAGTTATGGAACTGTTCTGCTGGACCTTTTGAGTGGGAAACATATCCCTCCAAGCCATGTATGTTATATACTACCTTATTGCTCTATCTTGCAGCATATTGTTTCTTCAAACGGCATCGTAAGACCTTGATTTCACGATGTTATAGCATTTCTAGGGTTGTTTTAGTAGGTTTGTTGATGAGCTGAATTTCATACACCCCAATGCCTCCTAGTAATGCTAATTTACGATGACCTTTGTTTTCAGCGCCTGTAACTTATCTTGTGAGATATTTATCTTAGACTTCTAAGAATCTTGTTGAATGTTTTTTTTTTTCCTCTCTAGGCATTAGATTTGATAAGGGGGAAGAATCTATTGTTATTAATGGATTCATCATTGGAAGGACAATATGCAAATGAAGATGCTACTGAGATGGTGGAACTGGCCTCAAAATGCCTACAGTATGAGGCTAAAGATCGGCCTGACATCAAGTTTCTTCTCTCAGCTGTGGCTCCCCTTCAGAAGCAGAAAGAGGTGCGCTTTCAAACTTTTTGACTTCCAGCTTATATTTAGCCGTTTGTGATGAGAAACCAAACCACTGGGGTGGTGCATGATTGCACATGTTCAAATTGATCTCCCTAGGATTCATCACTTGTGTTAATGGGTCTTTCAAAAACTCCTGTGGTGCTGCCAACCATGCTTTCCTCACTTGGAAAGGCTTGTGCAAGAATGGACCTTACTGCAGTACATGATATCTTACTCAAAACAGGCTATAAAGATGAAGAAGGTGCAGAAAATGAGGTGCTATTTTTATTTTATTTTTCCCTTTATGTTGCTTTACAATTTGGACATTATTATGTAAAAGAAGTTGCAAAAAACCAAGAAAACTGGCTAAAGTATTCAAACTGCATCATATATTGCATTTGGTGTTCTCTTTGAAGCTATCGTTTCAAGAGTGGACTCAACAAGTGCAAGATATGCTGAATACGAAAAAATTCGGGGATATTGCATTTAGAGACAAGGATTTCAAAAATGCTGCTGACTATTATACGAAGGTATTTGGCTTCTTTCCTTCCATTTGCAATTCTGTTGAGATTAAAACAATTGATAGCTTTAGGACAATTTAATCTTTTCAAATTTCGGAACTTTGCTCGTTTAACTTTACTAGCTTAACACAGTATGATAAATGAATTGTTTAATCCGATATTCCACTTCCCTTGTCCTTTGGTGATGTTTAGTCTATTTTGTTGGGCTGATAGTTCCTTGAGGGATTTATAAGTTAATATAGTTAAATAAGCCCCATCAGAAAATGCTGGTTAAATTAGTTAGAACTAATTTATTAGATTTAGTATTTCTTTTGCTAAAAGTAAAGGTCTTGCTACAACTAAAAACACTGTTAAATTTTGGACATTTAAGTAATTTAATCATTTTGGAATTGCAGAGGGAAGGGTCAAATGACTAATCACAATAAAGAGTTGGCATTGCTTAAAAACATCTTTAAGCACTTTTTAATCTAAAAACCAGTTTTTTATCTGTGCACTTGGGACTTTTTATAACTTCTAAACTGTTTTTATAAAAGCAGCAAAGTGCTGCTTTTTTTTATAGGTGCTTTTATAAGCCAGAAGGAGAAAAGCACAAAAATTATACTTAATAATACTAATTTACATGGTTATATTTTACTTTATTTTTCATTATAATTCAACTTTGATAATTTCATTAATGATGAACGAGTTTTTCCCTAACCTCCTTGAATGCAGCTGGTGTCTATAATGTCCGTACCCTCTGGTACTGTATTTGTGAGACGAGCCCTCTCATACTTAATGATTGGCCAAGCAGAACATGCCTTGAGAGACGCAATGCAAGCTCAGGTGTGCTTGCCAGAGTGGCCGACAGCGTTCTACATGCAAGCGCTGGCACTCTCGAAGCTTGGAATGGAATCAGATGCTCAGGATATGCTTAATGATGGAGCCACCTTTGAGGCAAAGAAGCAGAATAGCTGGCGCCTCTGATTCCTTCCTTCTCCATGAGCATAGGAAGACAAATTATGGTAAAATGACTCATCTCCCTCCGCATTTGGAATTTACTCTGGCAAGGAGATGTTTTATCACAGGTGAGCAAAGCAGAGGGTTATTTTGGTCGGAGTTAGTCAGATAATTCTAGTTTTTACATACAAAAGAAATGTATAAAAAACTGGGGGCCAGTCAGAAATAATTAGTAGAGGCGGGGAGAGGGTGGGGGCGCAGTCATAGAACTGGAAGGTGAAGGGAGTGCAAAAAGGGTTGTGTGCATAGGTTTGTCAAAGAAAAATATATATATTAGTAGAGGCAAAGCTAACCTATTTTGTTAAGAAGTTATTTGTGTTTAATTAATCTGATTGATTACTCTACGCCCAATTGTGGGATTGACGATAAAGGGATGTTCATTTTTCAGCCACCCATGTGTGTTTTAAACGTTGCATTACGCTAATAAGTAATTAATTTATAAAGACGTGAGAAATTGGACTTAATGGCCGGGCTGAAATGCAGGAAATATCCGTAAATGTAGTTATATATATATATTAAAAAATGTCAACAGTCACTAAATTTGATTTGCTAATAAAAAAAATAAAATTTAGACTGAATAGTAATAATAATAATTGTAATTGGAACATATAATCCAAATTCTTAATTAAAAAAAATATATATATCTCAAGTATAAAATGTAACTGATAGAACGACAAGTGTAAATAAAAACACATGTCGTTTTCAAAGAAAAGCTGTAATGACGACGAAAATTTGTTTTGTTTTCAAAGATAGCTGCTGCTGCTTATTATAAAAGTAAAAGTGATTATGATATGATGTGATGATAAGCCGTCCAACTAAAAAGGAGTTGGATTTTTATTTTTTACCTAAACAGTAAATTAAATAATCAAATCAAATTAATTAAGAAAAAAAAGTAATTAATTAAAGAGATGTGTTGAAGTTCAAATTGAAATTAAGAGGCCTATACGTTATACGGCAAATTTACGTAGCACCCATTAACGTTAGAAGCAAAGAAGCATGTCCAAATCAAGACAGCTAGAATGGAGGACTTGAGCTAATTGCGTGTTAAACACACGTTTTACTCAGCAGCGGGGCACACCTCTTTTCTTTTCTATTCTGCCTACTAATTAATGTCTCAACACTTGCATATTTTATGTATCTTCATTCATATCCTCATAAACTCCAAGTTAATCTCAGCCGCCCATTTTCATGCCAACCTCTATATATACCACCATACACAACTCGTTTCTCAACCATAGTTGTAGACACTGCTACTAGTCCACAGTGTCCACTCCCCCCCTTCTTCTTCTTCCTCTTTTTCCCATATCCCATTCCTCCATCTTATACTGCAATGCCTTGTTTCAATTTCTGCGTTGAGGTTAGTCACGTTAAATTTCTCTTCTTTTTCTATACTACCATCATATATATATATTTAAATTTGATTGTATCTGGAAAATTTATACAGGATGCTATGGACAAAAATAAAAAAGAAGAGGTATACACTAGTGATGGAACTGTGAACCGACATGGACATCCAGCAATTAGGGACGAGACAGGAACATGGGTTGCTGGAATCCTAATACTAGGTATTTAATACCTACCTGTCCTTCATAATCACTTCCATTTGTTCGTGTATATTACTATTTTAGACGGGTTCGGCGAGTATATATATTTATATTCACAAGAAATTAATTTGCAGTGAATCAAGGGCTAGCAACATTGGCATTCTTTGGAGTAGGAGTAAATTTAGTATTGTTCTTGACAAGAGTGATGGGTCAGGACAACGCTGATGCAGCAAATAATGTCAGCAAATGGACCGGAACGGTTTACATATTCTCTTTGTTAGGAGCTTTTCTCAGTGATTCTTACTGGGGGAGGTACAAAAGCTGTGCTATATTCCAGGCCATTTTTGTCCTTGTAAGTGAACTTTAATTAATTAGCTAGGAGAGTTTAATTAATTAGTCCTAATTAAATAACTAACTGGATGACAGGGATTGGTATCACTGTCCTTAACATCATACTTATTTTTACTAAAGCCAAAAGGATGTGGAAGTGAGCAAATTCCATGTGGATCCCAATCATCTTTACATGTTGGGTTATTCTACCTTTCTATTTACCTTATTGCTCTCGGCAATGGAGGGTACCAGCCTAACATTGCTACTTTTGGGGCTGACCAGTTTGATGAAGAGGATCGTGAAGAAGGTCAATCCAAGATTGCCTTTTTTAGCTACTTCTACTTGGCCTTGAACTTGGGCTCTCTTTTTTCAAACACTATACTCGGCTACTTTGAAGATGAAGGGATGTGGGCCTTGGGATTTTGGATGTCTTCTGGCTCTGCTGTTTTGGCTTTGATCTTGTTTCTATTTGGGACCTCTAGGTTCCGTCATTTTAGACCCCAAGGGAACCCCATTTGCAGATTCTGTCAAGTGGTGGTTGCTGCTACTAGAAAATGGAAAGTCAAGAGACACCAATTCCTGGATCAGGAGGATCTGTTCGGATTCGACGATGGTGGAAGAAAAGACTGTTATAGAAAGATAGTACATACCAAGGGATTTAGGTGATTCTTCATTCATTACTCTAAAAATTTTCGTAAATGGTCTAATTTTATTTTATTTTATGGCAGATTCTTAGACCGTGCAGCCCTTATCACCCCCGAGGATTACGCTGAAGACGGGGACCAGAAGCTCATTCCATGGCGTCTTTGCTCCGTTGCACAGGTAGAAGAGGTTAAATGCATACTGAGGCTTCTCCCAATTTGGCTATGCACGATTCTTTACTCTGTGGTGTTCACCCAAATGGCATCTTTATTTGTGGAACAAGGCGCTGCGATGAAAACAACCCTCGCCAGATTCCACATTCCTCCGGCCAGCATGTCCAGTTTCGACATTCTCAGCGTAGCAGTATTCATATTTATTTACAGACGAGTTTTGGATCCACTAGTGGCAAGATTAAGAAAGGATCCCAGAGGATTGAGCCAACTTCAGAGAATGGGAATCGGGCTGGTTATTGCTATGATGGCAATGGTTTCAGCTGGCGTTGTGGAGCTTTTCAGATTAAAATACGCAAGTTCAGGGAAAAGCGAGGAGAGTTCATTGAGCATATTCTGGCAAATTCCGCAATATGTATTGATAGGAGCATCAGAAGTGTTCATGTACGTGGGTCAATTAGAATTCTTCAATGGACAAGCACCTGATGGATTGAAAAGCTTCGGAAGTGCACTGTGTATGACTTCTATATCTTTAGGGAACTACGTGAGTAGCTTGCTGGTCACGGTTGTTATGAAAATCTCAACTGCAGATAAATTGGCAGGATGGATTCCTGGAAATTTGAACAAAGGCCATCTTGATAGATTTTTCTTCCTTTTAGCTGCGCTTACCAGTGCAGATTTGATTGTTTATATTATTTGTGCAAAATGGTATAAACATATCGCGTTCCAGAACCAGCAAGAAACTCCTGAAAACAACACTCACCTTGGAGTTTGATCCATTAGTTATTACATGACTGTTGGCAGTGATACTGAAGAAGTGGGTTCATATGTTTGCTTCTTCAAGTTGAGCGCTGATGATTTTTCCAATTTGATCGTTTATATAAAAACTTCCTCAAACTCCAAACATGGAAGTGCAATATTTGAAGATAATAAGAATACGACAACAGTCCTTAAAAAAGGCATTGAGAAAGAAGAAGCTTTAAAATATAACATTTACTATATTTTTTAGTATAATAAACAAATAATTAATAATTTTTAAATTCAATTAGTTTGGTCTCGTACATTAGGCCATGGACGGACCCTTTTTTATTTTTTTATTTTCCTTTAAAATTCATAAATAATTAGTATAAGTTTTTACATAATTTGCGCTTAGGTCTTCCTAAGCCCAATAGTCCTAAGCCCATGCCTATCAGTAGTAATTTGAGGCCCATCTTATCTCTTCCCCTCTCACTATGACCATTGCACTAGGCCCACCTCCTAAACTATCACCTTCAGCTTCATTTATAAGGATATCTTCATTAATTTCAATTGCACCTTCATTTACACCATCAACAACATTAACCTCTACACATGGTTCCTCATACTCTAGCCATAAAGATTCCTATGTTGAAATATCAACACCATTATGAACTTCTCCATGTTGAGATTCTTCATGTTGTTTAGGCTTTACATCTACTTGTACATGTTCTTCATGTGCTGCATGATCAAATACTTGCAAGGCATTTATCTCATCATCATTAAGAGGAAGGTTTCTACTACCAAATCAACCCATATTTCAAAATCTATTCCATCAAACATAGCAAACATATCTAATATATTCAAGTCTAAAACTACCCTCAACTAGGTTCAAACCCTTGTATATATCTTCCTTGATATCCAGGTAAAATTATCTATCAACATTGTTGCCACGCCTTTCACATTATTGAAACTGCAAAAAGAATATATATATATATATATATATATATATATATATAAAGACAAGCTTGCTAGAACTAAATTTGTGATGAGAGCAACAATTGTTGAGAAAAATAGCTACAAAATCCATTTTCATTGAACAAGATAATGCAAAACCACTCTTTATTTGCTAGGATTGTCCATGCCTGGTTTAGGTTTGGACATATTGGTGTTTTTAATATAAGACCAAGCATGATCCTAACTCCCTTGATGAATTATTTTATGTTGTTAAAAATGGGAAGCAGTGATTTGTACCCAAGTAATGAGGAAGGTTCCTTGGTAGAGTTGTATGGGTATATTCAAATATTAATAAATGAGATTTAACCAAAAATACTTAAAGATGCTACATAACATTCATTTGCAACCTTATAAGCAGAGGCAGTGTTATTCTAGAAGATTATATATTATAGCAGATAGATTTGTGTTAACCTTGCAATTCTTGAGGTTTCAAATTTTTTATGTATGGTGTAAAAATATTAAAATTTAAGGTGAAACTTCCTCAATTTTGTAAAATAGAGTGATTTTGTTATAATTTAAACATAGAATACTTCTTGTTGTTGTTAAATAAATCATCCCAATTTTTTAGGCAGTTAACTAATTAACTTCTTTTAGTTTAATTTCACAGCATATATATATTCCTTTTTTTTTTAAAAAAAAAAAGTCAAGCAGTACTAGCAGAGGCCTTCACTACAGTGCTTATAGTGGTGGCCACGGGCCGGTTCCGGGCCTCGGCCCACCGGGCCACGGTTCGTGCCTCCGTTGAACCATAACCGGCTCGCCGAATCGGTGA
The DNA here is from genome assembly GCA_948099555.1 of Croton setiger. Taxonomy (NCBI): domain Eukaryota; kingdom Viridiplantae; phylum Streptophyta; class Magnoliopsida; order Malpighiales; family Euphorbiaceae; genus Croton; species Croton setiger. The sequence goes on from CANUEY010359266.1 coordinate 50,278, forward strand.
TT
>CANUEY010359315.1:0-67589 GCA_948099555.1 Croton setiger
ATATATCGGACAAGTTAAGTAAAACCAACAGTTCATAAAATAAATTTAAAAAAATAATAATATATAGTAGAATATAACGCCTTAAGAATTATGTAATTTCGACATAATGCAGAGTTGTAATGAGATTGTTTGCAAAACGCATGCTATATTTATAAATATTTCCTAAAAGTACCCATAACAAAGAAAAAGATTTCAACTAGAGGACCTTAATTCATACATCTCTATCAAAATATTTATATCATAAACTCAAATATATTTTAAAAACAAAATCAAAAAATCAAATCTATCCCAAACCAATTATGATATTTTTTTTTCTAAAAAAAGAATTATTCTATATATGGAGACGTGTAGATTGCGTGATAATATAAGATTCGGGATAAAAGTTTAATTCACCCCGAAATTTATCGGCAATTATCTTTTTAATTTTTTTGTTTATCATTTCACTCCTAAATTCAAATAATTTTATCAATTTAATTCATTTTTTAATTAATATTTCATCTATTAAAATTTCTTCAAAATTTATTCGTAAAACCATACACAATTAACAAATAAGTAAAAATTATTGTTGACGAAAGTAATTAGTTTGTGTTGAGATATTGAAGTCTAAAGTATTTAATAAAGAATACAAAAAATACATTCTATTGAAAAGAAAAAATAAAAGTTGAAATTGGAATTTTTGGGAAGGCACAAAGATAGAAAGAATATTAGTGGGAGTAAAATGAGAGGAGAGAAAAGGAAATGAATAGAAGAAAGAACAGTTGTTATATGCTTAGAAATTAGCCACGTGTAATGTTACATTTGATTGATACATGCATGAAAATCTCTTGTCCCCATCTCTCAACCCTTCTCTTTTATCTCTTCAATAATTCAAAGATTTTCTTTGTTTATTTGCTACCAATAATGTAAGAAAATATAAAAGAGTCTAGTCTGGTCGGTTTCAATAATGCATGCCAATTTTTTTTAGAAAACCCTAAATTTTTACTATTATAAACAATGATACTAAGGGAAAGATGATTTCAGGAGAAGATTAATGTAATCAAAAAGAAAAATATGGCTAGTTTTCACGCATTGAGTTTAAATTCATCAATTTAAATATAATTCTAATAAAAAGCGAAAAATTATTTTGTAAACATTTAGAAATTTAATCAAAGTGGATGCATTAACAAGTTTGGATTTTTACATAATCAATGAATTAAGTTTAATTATCTTATTAAGAAAATACTATTTTATTTCATTCTTATACTTCTACTCTCATAAGTACCATATTTTATTATATAATTCATTATTTAATCAATTTATTTATTAAAGTTTAAATAATAATAAATCAAATCAAATCATAAACTAATAATTTCATTATTATAATGACATTCTATTCTATTAAGGAATATAATTTAGAATAATATAATTTATTAAATTTTCATACTGAAATTTGATTTATAATAGCATAGTAATAAAATAAGCTTAAATCAAAACTATTGAAAAGCATAATTCTAATTCATATTTAATTTATTAAAATTATAGATTTATAGTAAATTTTAGAGTTATAATTTTTTTTATCTCTCACTTATTAATTTTTATATAATTAATGAGTAATTAAATAAAAATTTATAAAATTAAATATCAAGTTGTATAAAAAGTCGAAATTAAAGGTAGAAAGATGCATAAAACTAGATTCCAATAGCACCGTGTCCGTGCACTACTCCCTCTCTGTTCATTTGACCATGTTTGTCTGGTCTCTTTCACTAGTCATACATCATTCACCGCTAATTGACTGATTATGAATTTTCATTCAAAATTAAAAATTATTTATTTAATTTATAAGTTTCATGTAAATGAAGTTAATTATTTTCAGAATAATTTTTTCACAATTGTACAAATATCTTCACTATTTTGAAATTTTATATCAGCTGTATTGTTGTCGGTGGCAACTAGAGCTTGGGTGCCCAATCTTACTTGTCTTCAGATTTGTTAAGCCTATCTAAGGTTTGATTTGGGTTAAAGTTTTACGACTCATATATACTCCCTTTTTAAGAATTTGAAGTTATATAATCATTTTAAGATTTTTTTTCTAAAAGTAGTCATTTAAAAATTTTTAGTCTAACAAAAAATATTTTCTCAAAAATAGTTTTTTTTTTTTTAAATTATGAATAGAATATAAACAATTTGTAATAAAATATAAATATATTGTGAACAAATCTTGAAAAATCACCAAATTGTTTGTGAATATTTTATAAATAAACTATAAACGGTCAGTGATAAAAGATATTATTTTTTAACCTTAAAATTTGTAAAGACTATTTATAAATTTTAAAACATTAAAAATGACTATAAAATTATTTTGTGGATATTATTGGTGAATTCGGTAAAGTTTTGGTTATTTTGAATGGTGGGGCTATTGGATTAGATAATATAAGGTTTGTTTTTTTATTTAAAAAAAAATGGAAGTCATTGATAGACTTAATATTGTAGACTATAAATAAGGATCCTTACATTTAAATGTTATTTATTCCAATTATGTTAATTATTCGACATTTAGTTTTGTAATTGTTAATTGTAAATCTAATCAAGACATTAATGATATTTCTATTAGTTTTGTTAAATAATCCAACAACGGTACAAACTATTTAATTTTAGATTATATACATTTTTAGAATTTGTACCATACTTAAAGTGATTACTAAATACACCATTTACATAAAAAATAACAATAAAAGATTCACAATAAATTATAATTCATAAAAAAAGTAAAACAATTTACTCTCTTTCCTTCTTAGCTATGAAACTTAAAAAGTAATTTATATTTTATATATAATATAAGTACTAAATAAATAATACTACCTCGTTGGACGAGAAAAGTGAAAAAAGTAATTTTAAAACACAAATTATTAAATTTTATAATATTACCATTTATAGTTAATTCGTTATATTTATCTTAAAATATTTTATGATTTAAAAAAAAAAAAAGAAAAAAAATATAGTGATGAAGTTACTTCTTCTGCCCACTAAACGAGGTGTGACTAAACGCCAAAACCCACATACGAACTACAACCAACTCAATTCTTCCTTCCTCTGTCTTCATTCCATTTCTTCTTTTCATTCATTTTCTCTCAATTTTCCTCTATCTTCTTTCTTATTTTTCTCAGTTCCCAAACACAATTCTTGCTTTCCTATTAGTCTGTTTCTTTCTTGGAAACCAAATCCTACATGCTCCTTCATTCAATTTCTTGAATGCTGCACTCACACAATCCAAGAAACCGTTTCTGTTTCTTTTTAAAAAATTCAAATAAAACTCATCCGTTTCATCTTTTTTCTTTCCCCAGATACGTGAACAACTCAAGAATTATTATTTTTTCAGGTGAAAAATTCTTCAATTCTATTAATTTTCCTATTTATGCGCACACATGCAAAACCAAACCATGTTTCCGGGTTTGTTTAAAGATCAAATCTTTATACATAATTGTTGATTTTGTTTGTTGTTTTGTCCAGAACTAATAAAATTCATGGAAAATTAAGTAACTGTCAGAATCTAATCTTCAGGTAAGCTTTTCTTTACTTACTGTTCTTAATTTTCAACTTTCAGTTGATTGGTGATATGATGGGATAGTTATTAAGACAAAAATGAGTTAGGAACTTGTGATTTGATTATAACTTGAAAAGCTACTTTACTTTCTAATCAAAAGTTCTGATTAATTAACACATTGTGCTTATGATTAAACACTTGATTAATGTATTTTTAGAACTAATTATGATTACTAATTAGAAAATTATTATTGCTTTACTTGCTATACAAATTAAACCCACAACAATTTATCAAAAACTAATTATATGAGTAACTTCAAAGTTCAAAATATAATCTCTTCCTGCATAATAATAATAATTAGTAAGAAATAATAATCCATATGTAGAGACAAAATTGACGTTCTAACGTCACCCTTGGTCCTTTTTTAGTCTTCTCTCTCTTGTCTGTTCATCAACCTAAAGTCTTTTAAATTATTTAGCCTTTTCCTTAAAATATACCTTTACTTTGCTTTTTCTGTTAGTATATTTGTTCTTTTATGTATGTTTTTTTATTGTAATATACTGTTACAGTATATATATAATTTTGTGGTTTGTTTAACTGTTAATCAATTAATTGCGTGTTAGTACAGTAAAAAAATGTTTAAACACAACACTTTATTTCAAAGAAAAAATTTAAACTACCGTGTGACATTTTTGTGCATTATGAACTGAATTATGGTTTATTTTTTTTTTTTTTTAAATTTGCAGATTGTTGGAGATCAATGGCAATAGTTAAAGAAACAGTTTAGTTAGTTATACTTTTTTTGTGTGTTTTAATTTTCGAAATGGGTAGAAACTGTTTTCTGTTGTTCTTCCAATTCCTTTCATTTCTTTCTTTCCTTTACTTGTTCTTGCCTACTTTTGGTTTGAACATTGAGACCCAAGCCTTGTTTCAATTTAAAAAACAGCTTAAAGACCCTTTAAATGTGTTAGAATCCTGGAAAGAATCAGAATCAGAATCGCCATGCTATTTTTCTGGAATAACTTGTGATCCCATATCAGGGAAAGTGACTGTGATTTCATTTGACAACCAATCTCTTTCTGGTGAGATTTCCAGTTCCATTTCTGAACTCAAAAGCCTCGATACCATTTCTCTGCCGACTAATTTTCTATCTGGAAAGCTTCCTCAGGAGATTGTTCGTTGCAGCAATCTTAGAGTGTTAAACCTGACAGGAAATAATATGGTTGGAGTTTTACCTGATCTTTCTTCTTTGAAAAATTTGGAGATTCTTGATTTGGCAGATAATCACTTTTCCGGCAGATTTCCTACCTGGGTAGGGAATTTGACAGCACTTCATGTTCTTTCTATAGGACAAAATGACTATGATGAAGGACCGTTTCCTGAAAGTATTGGAAATTTGAAGAATTTGTCTTTCCTCTTTCTAGCAGATAGTCATTTGATCGGAGAGATTCCAGAATCCATTTTCCAACTGACAAATCTTGAAACTTTTGATATATCAAGAAACAAGATCTCTGGAAAATTCCCCAAATCAATTTCCAAGCTTCAGAAACTTACCAAGATTGAGTTCTTCCACAACAATTTGACTGGGGAGATTCCAGAAGAGCTTGCAGACCTCACTCTTTTGCGTGAATTTGATGTATCTTCGAATCAAATGTATGGCAAACTTCCTCAAGGAATTGGGGATTTGAAGAATCTGGTTGTTTTTGAACTATATGACAACTTCTTCCATGGAGAATTACCTGCCGGTTTTGGAGATATGCAGCATCTTGATGGGTTTTCAATCTACAGAAACAACTTTTCAGGTAAATTTCCGGCGAATTTTGGCCGATTCTCACCACTAAACAGTTTCGACATATCTGAGAATCAATTTTCAGGTTCTTTTCCCAAGTATTTGTGCGAAGGTAGAAAGTTACAGTTCTTATTGGCTCTAGGAAACAATTTTTCTGGTGAATTTCCGGAATCTTATGCAGAATGTAAATCTTTAGTAAGGTTCAGAATCAATAAGAACAAAATGTCAGGAAAAATTGCCCATGGATTCTGGGCATTGCCCTCTGTCAGTATATTTGATTGCAGTGACAATGAGTTTACAGGTCAAATTTCGCCTGAAATTGGATCCTCTACAAGCTTAACTCAGCTGAGCTTGTATAACAACAAGTTTTCTGGTAAGCTTCCAGCAGAGATAGGCAAGTTGACAAATCTGCAAAAGCTTTACTTGAATAATAATGGTTTCTTCGGAGAAATACCTTCTGATATTGGGGCTTTGAAGCAGTTGACATCTTTGCATTTGGAAGGAAATTCATTTTCAGGACCAATTCCATCAAACTTAAGTCATTGTACAAGATTGGTGGACTTAAATCTTGCTTCAAATTTTCTTAGCGGACCTATACCGCAAGAATTTTCCTCACTTTTCTCTTTGAATTCTCTGAATCTTTCACGAAACGAGCTTACGGGTTTGATTCCGGATGATTTAGGGAAACTGATGCTAAGTTCCATTGATTTGTCCATTAACCAATTATCAGGAAGAATTCCTCCAGTTCTGTTGAATATGGGTGGTGATAAAGCATTTCATGGAAATAATAAGCTTTGCATTGATGAAAATTCCAAGAGTGTTATGAATTCTGAGATGAATGTCTGCACAAGAAAGCATAATCATGAAAGGGCATTCGGTGATAAGTTGATTTTATTCTCTATAGTCATATCTACAATGGTTATTGTTTTGGCTGGTTTACTTCTAGTTAGCTACCGGAACTTCAGGAATGCAAAAATGGACTTGGAACGGGGAAAAGACATGAAATGGAAGCTCGCGTCATTTGATCAACTAGATATTGATGCTGAAGAAATATGTAACTTGAAAGAGGAAAATTTGATTGGTAGTGGAGGAACTGGAAAAGTTTATCGGTTGGATTTGAAGAGACTTCGTTGCACGGTGGCAATAAAGCAATTATGGAAAGCTGATGGCCTTAAGCATGTGGCAGCAGAAATGGAGATTTTAGGGAAAATTAGGCATAGAAATATACTTAAGCTGTATGCAAGTTTGCTTAAAGGAGGATCAAGCTTTCTGGTATTTGAATTTATGGCAAATGGCAATTTATCAGAAGCACTTCATCGGACGATTAAAGACGAAAAGCCTGAATTGGATTGGAGTAAAAGGTATAAAATAGCTTTAGGTGCTGCTAAAGGAATTGCGTATCTTCATCATGATTGTACTCCGCCGATTATTCATAGGGACATAAAATCAAGTAACATTTTGCTTGATGAACATTATGAGGCCAAAATTGCAGATTTTGGAGTTGCGAAACTTGCGAAAATGTCTTCTTCTAGGAGTGGTGATAGTAGCTGTTTTGCTGGAACCCATGGATATATTGCTCCAGGTAATTAAGCTTCAAAACCCATCTTTTTATTCTTCTCTCCCGCTTATGTTATGGTACATTTCTAATTTTTGTGCCGATTTTGCATCGTAGAAATGGCATATTCTCCAAAAGTGACAGAAAAAAGTGATGTATATAGTTTTGGTGTGGTGCTGTTAGAATTAGTGACTGGTAGAGGACCTATTGAAGATACATATGGGGAAGGGAAGGATATTGTTTACTGGGTTTGGACGCATCTAGACGACCGCGAAAATGTGCTCAAAGTTCTTGATGACAGAATTTTCTCTGAATCTATTCAAGAAGACATGATCAAAGTTTTGAAGATTGCTATTCTTTGCACAACAAAGCTTCCGAGTCTACGGCCAACAATGAGAGAAGTAGTGAAGATGCTTACGGATGCTGATCCTTGCAGTTTAAGGTCTGTAGACAACGACAATTTGGACAAAAATGATAGGCTTTTTGTTTAGTTATAGTTCTTTAAAGATCCTAATTTGTTAAGCAAGTATAAGTTTGGTTTGTGTATTTAAATTTGTGCCTATAAGATTAAGTAGGAACTGGTTTGTAAAATGCATTATATTTTATTGCTACCTGATCAGTTGATTGATTAGAGGAGTTCTTTTTTTGGAAAAATAAATAAATTAAATCATTACTTTGGGTTGCTCCAATATTAATTGTTAATGCCTTTGTTTATTCATAGATTTATGGCTCCTAGTATTGAAAAGCAAATAAACAAAGCTACAATGGAACTGCTTTGATGACCAACTCCATTCAGCGCATACTTTTGTTCCTTCCTCTCATATATAAAAAAGCTGTAAACATATCATAAACGAATGATAGACAGTGAATAGAAACTAGAACAGAAAATGACCTATTTGCTAATTAATATATTAAAAAAAAAAACTGTATTGACTTCAAACAGTATTTTTTAAAAATAATTTTCTTCAATTGATTGAGATACGTAAATAATAAAAATAAAAATCAATATATCATATAATAATGCAAATGAAAAAGCGAACCTTCCATTTAGAAATGGGAAACACCAAAAAAAGTCTTAGTAATTTTGTTGTGAAGATTGACATATTTTTTCTTTCCTTTATATTTGGTTCCATTGACTTCTGAATTGAAGAAAAACTAAATATTATTTGTTGAAAAACAATCATTTTTACGTCAACTCTTTATCATTTCAATATTTAATTTTACTAGTGAAATTAATTAGTTGGTCTTCTGAAAATATTTATAGTTTGATTATGAATGTTCGATGATGAAAGGACTCAAATTCATAAACAAAATGGGTTTGAAGATTGAATGAATCATCCCATTTGAATTAGATTCAAAAATAAATGTATTAGTTGGTAATGTTTCAAATTAGATGAATAGGTCCAGGGACTTTTATGTATGAAAGTATTAATTTTAATGAAAGAAAAATCAAATGTACAAATGAAAGTATTAATTTTAATGAAAGAAAAATCAAATGTACAAAATTTATGAGCTGTAATGCATAATCTTGGTAGGTAGGTTTACCAAATTCTTACACTTTTTTATCCAACCCAATAAATTACAGGAAAAATAATTAAGATTAATAAATCTGCACTAAAAAAAAAAAAAAAAAAAACTCTACAAAAAAAAAAGACACGTGGATCTTTGTAGGGTCGGCTTAATTGTTTGTCTAAGTGGAAGACCCGGTCGTGGACCGCGAAATCGAAGTGGGATGTACCAAACATGCAGCCAATGCTCTTTCTAAGCTATTTACAATCTCCGTCATAGACGGCCTATCTCTGCCTTCTAACGTCACACAATCCGCCGCCAAATATCCCACATACGCCACTGCTTCTATTTCAAATGGGGTTGGTGGTGGTGCTCTCTTGTCTAAAATTCTATGTATATCATCTTGTACAATGTAAGGTACAACAAAATCCACCACATTTCTTGGAACTCCATTTTCATTCTTGTGTATAGCTTTCAATCCTGATAATAATTCCAACAACACTACTCCAAAGCTGTATACATCACTTTTTGTTGTAAGTTGCTGAAGTCTGTAGTACTCTGGGTCCATATATCCTACTGTCCCGGCTGCTCGTAAGGACAGATGGGATTCTTCGTCTTCAGGACCCATTAGCGATAGGCCAAAGTCCGAGACTTTGGCCGTCCATGAGGAGTCTAATAGAATATTAGACGACTTAATATCTCGATGAATGATTGCTGGAACTGCATATTCATGGAGATACTCAATCCCTTTAGCTGCGTCTAGTGCTACTTTGATACGCGCAGGCCAGTTAACTAGTGGCGAATTTTGTAGCTTGTGCAAATGGTCGTGAAGTGTGCCATTGCTCATGTACTCATAAACTAGTACTCGTTCTTTACTCTCCTCGCAGAAACCTAGCAGTCGAACGAGGTTTTTGTGATGGAGACGAGATAAGGATTCGAGTTCACTAATGAATGCATTGTCTTTGTCTTCTTGGCGCCTAGTTCCCACTGCATAAGAACTAGTTTTTGATGTTTCTGCTCTTTTGATGGCTATTTCTCGTCCGTCTTCTAATATACCATGATAAACTGCACCGAAACTGCCTGTACCAACTCTATTATCTTGGGAAAAATTGTTTGTTGTGTCAAGAAGTGTTTGCAAAGAGAACTCTTCTAAATGACCAGCATTTCCCATGCTAGCTAATTGGCTAAGACGCTTTTCTAGTACAGCTTGATGCTGTTGTGTTTGTTGCTCTAGTCTTCTACCTTCTTCGAGGGGTGCTCCGGTCTCATCCAATCGGCCTGAATCATGGACTCGACAGCCTCTAAACGTGCAGTGTCTAAAAAGAAAGAAAGCAACTGCTATTAACAAAGCAGAGCATCCCACACAACCCACTACAAGAAAGGCTATCATCTTGCTACTCCATTTACTGTTCCCAGTTGATGATGATCCTCTCGGTGGCTGCAATGGCGATGGCCATGGAGATGGTGGAACGACAGGAGGAAAAATGGGAATAGAATTCCCAACACAATAGTCACAAATTGATCCCTGTGAGCAGAACTTCCCTGACCCAGCTAAAACGCCACAAGGACAATCATTTCTACAAGTTCCGGGCATAATTTCATCAAACACTGGTAAATTAAAGTTTAAATTATCATTGCCCCAACAAATCAAAGAAAAATTGTATTTCAAAACTCCACAGAAAACATCTCGTTTGGCTTCAATACTAACAAAATAACTCTCTCTCAATCCTGGTTGCAAACTGAAATTGCCCTGTCCCCAACAAACCACTGTTTCATTTATCCTCAAACCACAACTACGATTCTCTCCTAATGCCACTGACTTAAACTTGCCTTGTGGCTTATCACCATCCATAGCACCCCAACAATTCAAATCATTATCAAATGTTATACCACAGGCATGCCTGAACCCAGCAGCCACCATATTATAATTCCCTTGTGGTGCTTCGACAGGAACACTATAATTATTAATTCCGGAGCAATTAATTCTCCCAAATTCCGATAACCCACAAATGAAACCTTCCCCAACTGCAATTCTGGTAAAATTGAAGTTTTGATAAATGCTATCGTCGAAAGCTTTCCATTGCCAGCATCTAAGGCTACTATTATTATTGCCGGCGTTAACTAATCCACAAATATGAGAATTACTAGCCGTGATCTCTCTAATTAAAGGGCCTTGATATATTCTTTTATAGGACAGGATTGTACCATTGTTAGAGAATCTCCAGCAAAGCATAATTGAGATAGCTGCGGATGAGAATGACCCTATACCACAAAGAAATCCATCTCCGGCAACTATCCCGGAATAAGAAACATTAGGGTAAGTGGCCGGTAATGAAAGTTCGGGGAAACTGGAGCAGTTTAGAAAATATTGTTGGTCCAATGCACAAATCAATGTCCGGTTAGAAGTTTGAGAGATTGCAACCGTTGAGAGAGAAAAAACGGAAGGGAAAATAGAAGAGAAAGTGAAAATGGAGAAAAAGAGAAAAGAAAACAGAGTTTTATTGGGGGAAAGAAAAGCCATAGAAATGGGTTGTGAGAATTGATAATATCATATTGATATTGTTGTTGAATTGAGTAGGAGATTATAGTGGAAGAAGATGAATTTCAGTCGGGTTTATGATTTTGAAGAAGGAACGCGGCTTTGAGAGAGTAGTGAAGGAGGACCAAAGACCAAGTCTCTGAGGAAGACACGAAATTTTGAAATAGAAACAAGGAGGAGTAGTATAGCGTGTCGTTTGGTCAAGAGTAGGAAATTGGAATGTGTAACGATACGACCCAGTATCATATTACTGTTTTTTATTTTTATTTTTATTTTTTACAATTATTGCTATAACTACATTATTTGAAGAAAAATTGATTATTATTGTTATTAATACTATTTTGTATGGTATATAAATGTTGTGTTTTTTTATATAAATAAATCATAATTTTTTAAAAAAATCCTATATTTTAGTAAAAATTTATATACATATAAATGTAATAATAAATGAATCATATTTGTAAATATTTTACTTTTTTCATTATTATTCAAAATTGTAAATTAAACATAGTAAGCAATTTTTTTTTAACTATTTAGCACTTGATTTTAAATAAATTTTTGGTTTAATTATATTTTCATATTTGAATTTTATTCTGTAATGAATATCATGTACATATATGAAAAATAAATAATAATTATATTTTTTCATTATTTTTTATTAATTTTTTATTTATATAATCTATTTTCCTTTCAAAAAAAAATTGAATATAGAATAAATGAAGTATAATGTAGAGCATAATTTTATTATATTAATATGATAAATTAAATAATCAAAAAATTTGCAATGAATATAGCGAAAATTCTAGAAATGGTCTAGTTTTTAAGTTAAAAATTTATTAACCTAATTATATTTTTATTCATATAAATATTTTTTTTTATTCTTAAAATGAGCATATTTTAATTTTTAACTCTTAAAGTTATATTTATTTTATTTATAAATTGTTTATAAACTATTTATGTTCAGTTTATAATTAAAAATGGCTACATTGAGAATTATTTAGAGGGTTGTTTTTGACAAATGAGACCTTAAACTTGACACATGTTGCTAATTTCATTTTTTTTTCATTTTTTAATTTTAATTTAGTGATCAATATATTGGATTTTGGTTATTGAAAATGAATTTGTTTAGTATAAGTAATATATGAAAAGAATATGAAATTTTTAATAAATTAAAAATAAAAACATCGAATTGGCAATATTTGCTAAGTTTTAAGATTAAATTTGCCAAAAAAAAGTTGATTTTGTCCTTTTGAGAACATGTTTACTAAATTCAAGGACTGAAGTGAGCATTCTTTTTATTTGAAATGAAAGGTGTCTGATTGCTCTTTAAGATAAAAGAGGGTTTTAAATTGCTGTTTTTATATATTTATTATTATTGTTAGTTTTAGAAAAGTATTATTATTAGTATTTGATTTGCAAGTTCCCTGATAAAATAAGATAAATAATTTATAAACTTTAGGGTGGAAAATGTATTTTTGGCAAAGTTCGGGGTCAAATTATGCATTTGGACAACGTTTATTAGATTCTATCATTTTGTGGAGGCTAAAACAGTCATTCTGAAGCCAATTTAACAGGATGATATGATTGGAAAGATAATTAAAAGTAACAGAATTATAAGTTAGGAACCAAACAATGAAAATTTTTCATCCAAGCGGTTGATATAGTTATCCGTTAAATTGTTATTGGGATCATCGAGCAGTGTGCTCAGCTCTCTGGCAGTAGCGATGGCCATTACAACGGAAACAGAGGACATGCGAACTTTTCTTCTAAATGACATCGTAGAAGCTTCCGTTGATTACAAAGGCGCTCCCGTCTTTAAATCCAGTTCCGGTGGCTGGAGATCCGCCTCTTTTATAATAGGTGAAAAAAAAAAATGGACATAATTACTCAATTACTTAGACTAATTTGTTTGTTGTATTTTATGTGGTTAAGGTGGGGAGGTTGCGGAGAGATTTGCGTATTATGGAATAGCTTCGAATTTAATTACGTTTTTGACGGGGCCGCTCGGTCAGTCAACTGCTACTGCCGCGGAGAATGTGAACGCTTGGTCGGGAGCGTCGGCGTTGCTGCCTTTGTTAGGTGCATTTGTTGCTGATTCTTTCCTGGGGAGATTCCGTACCATTATTTTTGCTTCTCTAATCTATGTCTTGGTAATTACTGATTTGCTAGATTTTTTTTTTTTTTTTTGAGACATGAGTACAATAATTCTAGTATAAGTGAATTGGGTTTTAATTTAAATAGGAATTTAGCTTAAAATCAACGAGTACATGAATAATTAAGCCTATTGTTTTTAGTGAAAGTACCTACTGATGAAAACATCTACTGATTATTTACCATTTTCTATTGCGTACAATTTTTTGTCCTGATCAAGCATGTTTTTATGGCTTTGGTTTTGGTTTTGGTGTTAATTTTTAACACAGGGACTTGGCTTGCTGACTCTATCAGCTATACTTCCTTTTACCAGTTCATTTCAAGTGGGTTTGTTCTTCTTTTCTCTGTACTTGGTTGCTCTTGGGCAAGGTGGACACAAACCTTGTGTCCAGGCCTTTGGAGCAGATCAGTTTGATGGGCAAGATCCTGAGGAGTGCAAAGCCAAAAGCTCATTCTTTAACTGGTGGTATTTTGGGATTTGTGGAGGTACTTTATTCACACTATTGGTCTTAAACTACATACAGGACAACCTAAATTGGGCTCTTGGATTTGGAATCCCGTGTATTGTGATGGTCCTTGCATTATTAATCTTCTTACTTGGAACTAAGACCTATAGGTATAGTATTAAAGTAGAAGAGCGAAATGCAGTTCTGAGAATTGGCCACGTATTTGTTGCAACAATTAAGAATTGGAGAGCTAGCCCTTCTGCTATAGCTTTAGAGGAAGAAGCACGCGGAATTCTATCCCACCATAGTTCAGAGCAATTCAAGTAAGATATATTACTTTTTGCCTTTATTACATTAACATTATTTGGAACTCTAATGATTTAAGATGCTCTTCAAATGCTTTTCAATTATCATGCTGCTACACAGCTGTGGAAGGCACTGCTTCACTATTTTGTTGAAGGAACTCTTAAATATGGAACAAATTCTTCATTTTCCCTTTTTGTGATTTAACCTGAAGAATTTTGCTGCAGTTTATGCTGCTTAAATGTTGAAAGAATGAGAGTAGAACAGATTTAATTCCTTCAACACATTAAAGCTCTTCTTTTAAGCAATTTAGATACTTATATTGTGTCAGGTTCCTAAATAAAGCACTGGTTGCACCAAATGGCTCAAAAGAAGACGGAAAGTTGTGTAGCCTCAGTGAAGTTGAAGAAGCTAGGGCAGTTCTTCGGCTAGTTCCAATATGGGCTGCATGTCTAGTATATGCTGTGGTGTTTTCACAGTCGTCAACTTTTTTTACTAAACAAGGAGTGACTATGGATAGATCCATTTCAAAGGGTTTTGATGTACCACCAGCTTCACTTCAATCCTTTATCAGCCTTGCCATAGTTTTATTCATTCCCATCTATGATCGCATCTTTGTTCCAATAGCAAGGAATTTAACACGGAAACCTTCTGGCATTACAATGCTGCAGAGAATTGGAACTGGGATTTTCTTATCTGCCCTGTCTATGGCAATTGCAGCTCTGGTTGAAACAAAGAGGCTCAGTATTGCTCGAGAATATGGACTGGTTGATAAGCCAAACATTACAGTTCCAATGAGGGTTTGGTGGCTTATTCCTCAGTATGTCCTATTCGGAGTTGCTGATGTGTTTACCATGGTTGGTCTGCAAGAATTCTTCTATGATCAGGTTCCTAGTGAGTTAAGAAGCATCGGTCTTGCTCTCTACCTCAGCATCTTTGGTGTAGGAAGCATTTTAAGCAGCTTTCTTGTGTCTGCTATTGACAAAGCCACTGGAAGTGAGGGTCGTGACAGTTGGTTCTCGAATAATCTGAACCGTGCACATATTGATTACTTCTATTGGTTGCTTTTTGGGCTAAGCACAGTACAATTAATTGCTTACATATATTTTGCCAAAAAATATGTATACAGTTAGTGAGACCCCATAAAAACTGCACTTTTTCCTTGCTATTGTACTAGCTGATATATGTCTTATATAGTCCGTTCAAGATCGTAATGTTTGGTTAGTTACGTGCAGGTGAAAATATGTTTTTCTTAGTCAATGTAAAACATGTACAACATTAAAAATTGTATTTAAAATGAATGTTAATCAAATGTAGCCCAAAGGTATTTAATATTAAATTAAGAGTGAAAGCTACGAATTATAAAATATTTATTTAGGATGTTATAGTATTACAGTGATACAACAGAACAATAAAAATGTTCATTATTTGTAGTTTCAATGTTACCTCATAGGTCATAATTAACAAATATATTTCACAAACTTACATTTCTATGCATTTAGGATGACAAGTGTTGCTGATAATAAACGTAGTTCTTAGCATAATACAAGTAAGCAAGCAACTGCATAGTACTTAGAGCTGCAAGTAACCAATAGAAATAATCCAAATGTCCTCTGTTCAAATTAGTAGCAAACCAACTATCATGCCCTTCTCTACCAGTCGCTTTCTCAATACCCGATACAAGAAATGTGCTTATGTAGCTTCCTACACCGAACACACTAAGGTAGAGTGAGAGCCCTACACTTCTCACTTCCTTTGGTACTTGATCATAGAAGAATTCTTGCAGACCAACTATGGTTAGTACATCGGATACTCCGAACAACACATACTGAGGAACTAACCACCACACGCTCATCGGAACTGTCACATTTGGCATATCAACTAGTCCACATTCTCGAGCAATGTCGAGCCTTCTCTTTTCAACTGCAGCAGAAATTACTAGTGATAGAGAAGATAAAGCCATCCCAATTCCAATCCTTTGAAGCATTGAAATACCTGAAGGTGTCCCTGTGAAAACCCTTGCGAAAGGAACGATGAGACGATCATAGATTGGAATGAATATAACACTGGCAATTGTGCAAAAAGATTGAAGAGAGGCTGGCGGTATTGAAAAACCCTTTGAAATGGACCTATCCATAGTTTTTCCCTGCTTTGTAAAGAAAGTTGAAGATTGTGCCAACACAACGGCGTATAATAAGCTTGCAATCCATATTGGAACAAGCCTAAGTACTGCCTTGGCTTCTTCAACTTCACTGAAGCTACATGGTTTTGGTGCTAGTAGAGCTCTATTTAAGAACCTGTCAATTAAAAGTATTACTAAAATTGCTACGTTTACAATAGTTTTGATTAAACTATAAATTTATGGGTTCATCTACTAATAGAACGTTCTTAAATAAGATTAGTGTGTTTGATCGATGATACTTTATATGGAGATATATGCAGTTTATCATTTACACAAATCTCCATATAAAAATACAATCCAATGTTTTTTAACGCATTCTTATATAGAAAAATTCTTATATCAACTCATCCCTAAATTTCCTAATCTTACTTGAAATGGTCTGAACCACAATCTTGTTCTTCTGTTGGAGAAGTTCGCCAATTCCTAATTGTTGCAGCAAATACACGACCAATTCTCCGAAAGATTCTTTTATCTTGTACATTGGTGCTGTAACGATAAGTCTTTGCTCCAAGCAAGAATATGAATAGTCCAAAGAACATGGTCAGACATGGAATTCCAAAACCAAGAGCCCAGTTCAAGTTGTCTTGAATGTACACTAATACAAGATAAGTGACTAAAACACCAGTACAACTCCCAAAATACAACCAATTAAAGAATGAGCTTTTGGCCTTTCTTTGTTCTAATTCTTGTCCATCAAATTGTTCAGCTCCAAAGGCCTGAGCAGAAGGTTTGTGCCCACCTTGCCCAACTGCAACTAAGTAGAGAGAAAAGAAGAACAAAAACACTTCACTTGAACTCGGGCAATCGTTAGTAGAAGGAAGTATTGCTGATACAGTCAGTAATCCAAGTCCCTGAGATGAAATTCCAACAGCAGAGTTAAAATAATAAATGTTCTGAATTCAAAGCAATGAAAAACCGAAAATATGAAGAAATTTACCGAAATATAAATCACAGAAGCAATAAGAATGGTTCGGAATCTGCCAAGAAAAGAATCAGCAACAAATCCACCTAATAGAGTTAGCAAAAACGCTGTTCCCGTCCAAGCGTTCACATTCTCTGCCGCAGTAGCCGTCGACTGATGAAGCGGCCCCGTCAAATACATAATTAGGTTTGATTCTATTCCATAATATGCAAATCTCTCTGCAACCTCCACTCCTTAAAAATAATAAAAAAAAAAAAACTAAAATTAAATAATGCGTTTCTTCAACAGCTGAGGATGTGATAATGAGAGGTAAACTTGATACCAATTAAGAAAGAAGCGGATGTCCAGCCACCGGAGTTGGATTTATAGGGTGGACGGTTGTCTTGGAGGAGTGGAGATTCGATATGATGTGATTCGGAAGTAAATGCCATTTGTGGTGCGAGTGAAGAAGCGGCAACAGGCGGTAGAAGGTTTTAAATTTGGATGAGTCCACCGCTTGGCGAGCATGTGTCAGAACAATTTCATAATGATTAAATTACAGAATTATAGAAACATGACATATTCTCCAACTCATGTCGATCACATTATCCATTGGCGGATCAATATCCCAAAAAATTAAAATGAGCAGAAAAATAAAGTCCATGAAAAACGGTTCCTTTTTCCAGGTACAATTTTCTCGTATTATATTTACAATTCTGCATGAACAAGTAAACTTCTTGGATTGTACATGTAATTTTTAGCAGCATGAAGGTAAGCAAGCAATTGTAAACTACTTAGGACTGCAAGAAGCCAATAAAAATAATCTAGATGTCCACGATTTAGATTAGTGGCGAACCAACTATCATGGCCTTCTCCACCTGTCACATTGTCAATAGTTGAGATCAGAAAGCTGCTTATATAACTTCCCATACCGAAGATACTCAAATACAGAGCAACTCCAACACTTCTTAATTCACAAGGTACTTGATCATAAAAGAATTCTTGCAGCCCAACCAAAGTGAATACATCGGATATTCCGAACAACACATACTGAGGAACTAACCACCATGCGCTCATTGGAACTGTCACCTCTGGCATGTCCACTATTCCATATTCTTGAGCAATTTGGAGCCTTTTCATTTCAACTATAGCACAAATTACCAGAGCTAGAATAGATATAACCATTCCAATTCCAATCCTTTGAAGCATCGTAATGCCTGAATGTTTCTTGGTTAAAGCCCTTGCTATAGGAACAAAGACGCGGTCGTAGATTGGAATGAATGAAACAGTGGCAATTGTAGAAAAAGATTGAAATGAAGCCGGCGGAATTGTAAAATCCTTTGAAATTGACCTATCCATAGTTTTCCCCTGCTTTGTAAAGAAAGTTGTAGATTGTGCAAACACGACTGCATACAGTAAGCTTGTAGCCCATATTGGAACAAGTCTAAGCACTGCTTTTGCTTCTTCAATTTCACTGAGGTTACATACATTCCCATCTGCCATTGAATCACTTGGTGCAAGCAGGGCTCTATTTAGGAACCTATGAATTCAAAGTATCCAAATTGCTATGTTACAAGAGATTTGACATGAAAGTATAACATTTCATGAAAAATAAATAGCTGCAAATTAACTCCTCTTACTTGAATTGCTCTGAGTTATGGAGAGGTAGTGTTTCTGGAGCTTCTTCTTCTAAAGATATCACAATAGGGGAAGATTTCCAATTCCTAGCTGCTGCAATAAAAACCCGACCGATTCTTAAGAATGCACTTTTATCTTCTACATTGGAACTGCAACGATATGTCTTAGCTCCGAGTAAGAAGATGAAGAATGCAATGAGCATGGCAATACATGGAATTCCAAATCCAAGAGCCCAACTAAGGTTGTCTTGAATGTAGACTAAAATTAGATGTGTCATTAAGATGCCAACACAAGAACCAAAGAACAACCAATTGAAAAATGAGCTTTTGGCTTTGCATTCTTCTGGGTTTCCCTCATCAAACTGGTCTGCTCCAAAGGCCTCAATACATGGCCTGAATCCACATTGTCCAATTGCCACCAAGCAAAGAGAGAAGAAGAATAAAATGACTTTGATTGAATTTGGTGAACAAGTGGTTATAGTATTGGTATTTGGACAATCACTAGTAGCAGCGCCAGAAGGAAGCATTGCTGATACAGTCAACAAACTGAGTCCCTGAGATTAAATTCAAAACATACATATATTTTTAAATTTTACCCTCACACTTGGCGACTAATTTGTAGAAAACCAGTATCTCCGTATACGACAGTTCAGTTTAGAGTGGTGATGCCAAAAACGATAAAGAAAACGTAGCGATCCAACAGCTAATTTGGAAAAGTGTAAAAAGTGGAACTCGATAGAGTCAAATCAAAGTTACAACAAGAAAATTACCAACACGTATATCAGAGAGGCCATAAGAATGGTACGGTATTTCCCCAGAAAAGAATCAGCAACAAATCCACCTAGTAGAGGGAGCAAAAACGCCGTTCCCGACCAAGCGTTCAAATACTCCGCCGCCGCACCCGTCGGCTGACCAAGCGGCCCCGTCAAATACGTAATTAGATTCGAATCTATTCCATTATACGCGAATCTCTCTGCAACCTGCGCTCCTATTGCAAAATTTGGATTAAAATTAGTATACCATTCTTTAAAACAAAGGCATGGAGAGGGATAAAATTTGTACCGATTATGGAGGAGGCGGATTTCCAGCCTCTGGAGTTAGATTTTTTGCCCGGACGATCTTTGTAACCATCGGAGGATTCAGTGTTATCGTATGGTAATAGCGGGGGATGGATTTCCGGTGATTCGGAGCCGCACGCGCTTGTGATTGCCATTTATGCTCTTCAAAGCAGCCAAAATCTGTACGTCCTTCCTATCCTTTGGTACTGCCGGCCGGCCTGCCTTTGTAGGCATTCCATTTTCGTCCACACCAACTATACATAGAGAAGGTGGGCGTTCAATTATCATTGATGATTTGGAAGTTTTCGATGTTGTCCTTTACTGAATACATTTCCTCAAACACACGTGAGGTGAGGTTAAAAGCAATGACTTTCGTCTCTCATCCTTTAGTTAGTGGGCTGCAGAGCAGCGGTTAGCAAGCGGATCAGTGTTTTCTTGATATAAGCTCGATTCGAGTTCGGATCGATAATAAACGAGTCAAATTTAAGGTGAATATTCGAGCTCGTTTAATAAACGAGTCGAGCAGTTAAACTCGCGAGCCGGCTCACAAACAGCTCGTTTAAAAAGACTCACGAGCTGCTCATTAAATATGCTTGCGAGCCTATCAAAATGATGTAATACCAAGTCATTTTGATGTTTCAGCCAAGTCACCCGCCTTCCCACTTCATTTTTTTGCTATTTCATTTCTCTTTCACTGAAACTGTCATTTTTTTTTTCTCACTGAAACGACATTAAAAATGAATTTTCTTGATTTTTGATTAACTCTTAACGAGTTCAAACGTGAGCTCGAATAGCAGCAGAAAACGAATTCGAGCTCCAGACGAACTCGAATTCAAGCTTATTTGCAAGCTTAAAGTCAAGTGCGAACTCAAACTCGAATAGCAACATAAAACAGTCAAACTCGCGAGCTAAAACGAGCCAAGCTCACAAGTCTCAAAATGAGTCAAGCTAGCAGCCGAGCTCGAGCTCGTGGAATTTAACACGAGCTCGACCGAACTCGTGAAATTTAACACGAGTTCGAGCTCGAGCTCGTGGAATTTAACACGAGCCGAACTCGAGCAGTACAATACTCAGCTCGACTCAACTCGTTTGCAGCCTTACTAATTAATAATTTATGTTATGTATAATTATAGTATAAAATTTGTTTATAAATGAGAACAATGTGGAGTAATCAAGAATTTATTTATTTATTTTAAATGAAATGTACATTCCATTAATAATTAAAAATTCAAAAGAATTAATAATTAATCTTGATTAGGTACAAAAAATAACTTCTGTCTGAATATTAGGGTAGAAAAGAAAAGATGTGTAAATTGGTATATTGGAAGTAGTTGTATTGTGTCTACTGGGAAATCTAGAGAAGGGTTCTCAGTTTAGGGGGAAAAAATCCTTTATGGATGTGCTAGAAAGATTGAAATATAAGTTTTTAGGCAAAAACTTAAGTAGTTGATCGAATGAACACAGGAGAGAATTGATTTATTGTACACTTCAACTGAGTTCTACATGTTTCCAGCACGACGGGTCACTTTTCCGGTATTTAGGACTAAAATTGATGTCTAAAAAATTGAATCATCAAATCAAAAACATGCTAACCGTTAATCGGTTAAGAAAATCGGAATAGGAATTCTCATTACAAGATGAGTTTTGACATGAAATTAGACTATATTTGCATAATTGGTGATAAATCGAGATTAGGGGCAGACCTATTAGTAAAAAAGGGGGTCAATTGCTCCTTTTTAATTTTAAAATTTGAAAAAGTTTATTTGACCATTTACCCATATTTTTTGCAAAATTTCAAAACAATTTTGAAATTAAAAAAAAATTATTATCAATATAGTTTTCAGAAAACATTGATTTAACTTTATTCATTTCATGAAAATGATATTAGTATCATTAAACTCATCAATTTAGTAAAAATTTTTGCAAAAAATACCCTTCTTTTTTACAATTTTTATCAAAATTATAGTATATATATTGACACCAGAAAAAAAAAAAGTTGATTTACTTCAGAAAAATAATCAAAAGGATTAAATTTAAAATTAATTAATTAGATGAGCTAATTGTAATAAAACAAATGACAAATGTGAATGTGGCCCACTGGATGAACCACCAGTTCGCAATGAGTATGGCAACAATGGGAGTGTTTGGCAAAGAAGAAGAACAGTGTCAACTATACATTTGTGATTGTACTTAGTTATTAATTTTTAATTTAAAAATTAGGATTTCAATTAGCCACTTTTAACAACGACTACATAAACCAACCACCAAAAAAATCACAATCATCTCTCTCATGTATAAAAATCCCCGCTCACATGACAACTTTCCTCTTTCAAACCCACGAACCACTCCACTACTGCCCCATGACTTACACGTCAATACTCCGCCGCAGCCGGCGTTTTTCTTACCCCTTCGCCGGATCATGCTAGCCCTTACCTCGTGGCTTCGCACGCGCCGGAGTCGTTGTCTCTTTCTCCTCCTATGTTCACCTATTCTCCTCCCTTTCCTCTGCGTTACTTTTCCTCTTCTCTGTGCCGCCGAGCTATGCATCCGAATTTGCCGCCGTAGCCGGAGGAAAAGTGAAGGAGAAGATGAGGAACAGCGGCTCCGCCGATGCGAAGAAGGATATTGCAATTGCGGTCGATTAGGTGAAGATGAAAAGGGAGTTGGGCTTTTGCAAAGGTATTTAGAAGATCAATTATTGCTTGTTGGATCTGTGTATGAGTGTGGTGATGAAATTGATTGTCAACAAGAACAAGAACAGATTCAAACTCTTGATTTCAATACTCCTCTTTTAGTCTAATTAATTAATTGCTAACAGTCTTTCTTTTTGGGGTTGATTTTTTTTTTTTTTTTGGGGTAAATTACAATCGCGATTGTGCAGGTTTTGGGTTTTTATTAATTTTAAATTTTCAGGGTGTGTAGATTTTTTGGGTTTGAATTTCTGGGGAATTGTTGAATCTGACTTTTCTTTTTTCCTTCATACTACACTCTCCTTCCTGTAATTTGAATCTGATTGAAATTAGAGATTATGACTTCATAGTTTAAGCTTATTGACTTGTTTATATTATATGGGTTTGTTAGATCTATTTCTGAAAGCTGTGTTGGCATTGTGTTGTTTCTGTCTTTTAATCAATGGAGCTTGAGAAATGAAGTCTTCTTTAGCAGAATTAAAAGGAAAAAGAAAGCATAAATCATAAAAGTTGTGGCAAAGTAGAAAAGTTTGTAAATTGTATCGAAGAAATTCTTTTGGTTCTTATTTTCAGAATTATAGTTAAGAACTTTAGAAATGAATATTCTTAAGATAAAATATTCTTAAGAGTTTAACCAATTACACAAAAAATCAATAAACTTGAAAGAAAAGTATTGGATTGAGGGGCCAAAATAACAATTTCATGCCTAACCTTTAAAAAGTTTTCCAATCACCACCTAAATAATAACTTTGCATTAATTTCTTCACAATTTACAAATTTGTCACAAATAACATCCTAATTACTTCTTTAAAAAAAAAACATTCTAATTGAACCGTATGGTTTGAAATGGATCAGTATGACAAGCCTTCATGCCTGGCAGCAGTAATATGCTACAAGGCAACAGCTATGACGTATTAGAGTGTACTCTTTATTTACAACAGATTAGCACAAAATTAAAATCGTCATGTCAATCTAAACTTTTTTTTTTCTTTAACCAATTGTAACGTTTCATTGGATGAACTGAGGAATTACAGTTTTTTTTCTACCTCAACCATGTCAAGCTAAACTTACAACTTCCATAATAGCTGCCTTCATGCCTATCGCTTGTAGAAAAAAAACCCATAATCGGTTCGATCAAATAGCAAAGGATAGGCGAGTCAAACCAGGAAAATCTGGAAGAAATTTTGACGACCGCGGACAAGGAAAATCATTCATCGTCGAAGTGCATCTACATTTTTTGTGTACACATCGTGGAGCAACAGAAATTCAGAGTGACGATTAAAGCATTGCCCCAACTAGGGAGGGAGCAAGCGTACTTTTAGGTTCTGAGAATATAATGTTTTCTTCTTCTTCAAATAATGATTGGAAGATGATCAAAGGCTAGAAATGTTCTATCTTGGTCTTCAAAGGAATGGCGATTATGGATTGTTTGAATGAATTGACCAAAAATGGCCTCCATGGATTCCTGACATTAATTTATGGATGTAGAAGTATTGATCTTTTCTTAGCAAAGAACGGAATTTCACGTTGTTGAACTTGTTTACTGTCGACTGTACAGTACAAGTTTTGGATTCCATATGAAATTTTAGATTTCGGCGAAAATTTTTTTTTGATTTTTGTTTTTTCTGTCTGGCTCGACTCTCCGATTTCCACTCAACGGTACTAGAAATTTTTTTAATTGTTTTATTAATTTTATTATTATTAATTTATTAGTATTTTTTAATACAAGAAATCTAGGACGATAAACCAATCGAGCATCGTAAAGTTCAAACTATGATACTTTAAGATTTTGAACCAGCTTAAATTGAGTTAAATTGAGTTAAATATCAAGTAGCTTGGGAATATTTATTTTTTCTAAAATCTTAAATGGGAGAAAGAAAAATATTATATATGGATAATTAGATACAAATTATTAGTTAAACTTTAATTAATCATTTAATTATAATAAATATGAAAATTTAAAAAAAAAATTAATCAAGCCTGTTAACGAACTTATACTCATAGCTCGAGATCAATTCATTTAATAATTAAATTGAGTTATATAATTCTTGAACAAATTGTAAACGAATTAAATTCGGAGTAACTCATAAGTGCTCACCGCATTTATTAAAAAATATCTCACCTTACGCTTCTCTGCATCCTCACCTAATCTCTGGTTGATCAAATGGGTCATTCATGAGTCGGAGTCGTGCATTATTTTCCTTAAAAGGAGGATGGTGACTCTATCAATTTGAGTTTGATCAGTTTGGGTTGAAGGATGATGAACTCTTAAAGAATAATACAATATTTAAACAAACTTCAACGGCATATAGATCCAATTTTTATTCCCCATCCAAATCCATGAGATGATGGCAGGATACTCTCATTTATGGTGCTGACGAATCAAAATTGTATTTTATTTTAATTTTTTTTCAAAATAAATTTTTGAAATTTAAATTGTATTTTCTTCGTAAAAAAACTTTTAAACTAATAAAATTTATAAAGGAAAAATTACAATTTTATTGTTACATTTTCGCTTAATTTATATTTTTATCACTATAATTTTTGAAATAGACTATCCTATATTAGAATTTTGATATTATTTTATTATTTTTTATTGAAAACAATGATGAAATTTAACAAGTCATATTTTGTTAAATTTTTTTTTGTCTTAGTTACAAATCTGACATTAGATTTAACTAAACAATATTAATATACTGAAAAAATTAATCGTTTGATCAAACAGTATTTTAAAATTTTCAACAAATATATATGTTATTTCAGTTAAAACTAATGTCATATTTGTAATAAGAGCAAAGAAATAATTCACTCCATACATGTCTTGTTTATTTTTATTCTGTTTTCGGAAAATGATAAAATAATATAATTTTTCTAAAATATAAAGACAAAAAAGTCTATTTAAAAAAAATTGGAATAAAAATGTAAATTAAATAAAAATATAGAGATAAAATTATAATTTTTTTAAAATTAATATCATATTTATAATTAGAAAAAATAAATCATTATTTAGATAAGATATAATTTATTAATATACATTATTGTTGGAGTTCAGAATGAAAATGAAATATTTTAAATATTTTAAATTCTATTTAAAAGATACATTAACAAAATTATAATTTTTCAGATAAATTATAATGCAGAACTTGTATATTAGTCAACCCGGCACAAATACAATCCCTTGGGAGAGTTATAAATGTGGGAAAGGAGCAGCGTTGGGTACAGCTCAAATAATGTGAATGCACATCTTTACAAGTCAAATATGCCGCCTTTCTCATTCTTTCCAATCTTATCTTATAAACCATTAACTGGATTTTATATTTTTTAAAATATTAATTAAATTAACCTTCTTTATTGAGAATATACGAAAAAAAAAAAAATCTATTACTACTCTATTCGATTGATTTAGAAAATTCTTATTTTTATTTGTTTAGAAAAAATTACCTTAAAAGCAATTTGTCATAAAAAATTTCAAAATTAATTTTACTCTATTATCCTTAAAATAATTGTTTTTTCCACTTACATATAAGGGTATATTTGTCATAAAAAATTTAACTTCCTTTATTTTTTTTCACATATATAAATAATGGAAAGTAAATTAACTAATTCTTAAGAAAATGACTACAAACTGGTAAAGGATGGAGGACCATCTTCAATCCATACTCTCCATTATTAAAATGGCAACTCAACAATGCCATGTGGTGGGCTGCTTGCTATTAGTTTTTTTTTTTTTATTAGTTTGACTATTTATATTAGTTTATTTATTTATGTTCAATAAATAATATATTTTAAAATTAATTTGAAATAATTTATTATTTGTGTTATTGAATTTCTATTGGGATATTTATTTATTTTTATTCAAAGTTATTTTCAACAAACTTTACTACAAAGGATGGGCTTTGCTATTAAAAAATTATTAGGTCGTATATTACTTCAAATGAATTTATATAAGGTTTTATATATATAATTTCATATGCTAAATTAAAGATATTCTTGACAATACACTGTGTTGGAAAAGAAAATTAATTTCTAAATATTAAAAATTTTAAATGCTGTTTGATTTGATGTATGAAATCAATCATACATTGCATGTAGACAAATGTTTTCATTTAATATAATGATTCTTTTTATTTTCATTATCCAATCTCTAGGTTATAATAGTAATAGCCCATTGTCTGATTATTCGACCTAAGAGTACAATATGACTTTGTCAGGATTCAATTTACACAATGATGCTATCATAAGTCATGGGAAAAGGTCAATGTTATTAGCTATTTTTAACAATTAAAATAATTATAAAAAATAGTTTTATTGTCTAAAAAATATAATTTAAAGAAAAAAGCCAACATTTTTAATTAATTTATTTAATATGATTTAAAAAAATCAATCTCAAAAACTATAATTTCACGGTGCTCAACAAAAATCAATAATTTGGTAAAAAAAAAAAACAAGACTCAACCATTACATTACATTACATTCTTTATGAAATCAAAACCCAAAATCTGTCCCACAAAATTTTATAAAGATACTATAAAAAACTGATGGCGAATAAATAGAATGAGCTACTAACTGAATTATTATCAATAAATGATCACATCTCATTTTCGTGATAAAACAAAAAATCGAGGACATACAAAAATAACTAAATTAGAGAAACTACCTATTCAATCGCTCTCCTAATATAATAAAACTAACTCCAACCACCACCACACACACCGCCTCTTCCAAAATCATGTCTCTCTTCTTAATTCTTGCCTTTCTTTTTCCATGCAATTTTCATTTTGTTAAAAGCTTTGAAAATGAAATCACAGGAATGTTTGTATTTGGCAGTTCTTTAGTTGATAACGGTAATAACAATTTCCTTCCTAAATCCTTAGCTAAAGCCAATTATTTGCCTTATGGAATTGATTTTCCTTCTGGGCCTTCCGGTAGATTTACTAATGGGAAAAATGTGATTGACCTTCTCTGTCAACACCTTCGTCTTCCTTTAATTCCGCCTTTTGCTGACCCTAAAACTAAAGGAATCAAGCTTGGCCATGGAGTTAACTTTGCTTCCGGTTCTTCTGGCATTCTAGATGAAACTGGCAATCTTGCTGTAAGTTTATCTTTTGATTTCTCATAATTATTATTTGAAATATTATGCATGTTGCTGTAGCGAATGAATTTAAATTGTAATGAATTTGATTGATGAAAACAGGGAGAAGTGATAAGCTTAAGTCAGCAAATAAGGAACTTTGAGAAGATAAGTTTGATGGAATTAGACGAATTCTATGGGAAGAGAAGAGAAAAATTGATATCAAAATACCTATTTGTAATAGGAACTGGAGGAAACGACTACTCATTCAACTACTTCCTAAGGCCTTCTAATGCAACTCTTAGTCTTCAACTCTTCACTGCCAATCTTACCAACTCTTTAGTTACGCAACTTCAGGTCCATTCATTTCCCTCTTCTCGTTAATTCTTTTTTGCCCTCGCTAAATGCTTCAAATTATTTTGGTAATACCAAATGTCTAAATACTATGATTTCATCGCTAAAATTTAAGTTAGATAAAATAATAATTATTTATCTATTTGTTAATTTTTAGAAAAAATAAACATTTTTTAATATAATCTTAAAAACATACGGTATAAGATTTCATCATTTTTTACAAGTATAAATACTTTTTTTAAAAAAAATTAATTATTTTCGTATTTGTAATATTTTAATTTATTATCGTAAAAGATATTTACAACTGAAGTATTTGAATATTAACATAATAATTTTTTAATATAAAGAGATAAACATTATAGATAATATAATTTTTTTAATATTTAACATAATAATTTTAATATGGTCAAAGAAAATAAAATTTTATTTTATTATAAATTCAAATAAATTTACTGTTTATATCATCCATTATAAAAGAAAAAGTAACATTAGTATAAATATTAATAATGATTTAGTAGTAATTGTAAGAGATAAAAAGTTTCAATAATCAATTTAAAAATGAAAAAAAAAATTCAGAAAAAGCCACATATAAGTCATCAAAAGTTCTTTAGCTTTTATATATGCATATAGATAGATATAGATGTTATAGTTCTCAGGATCTACATGATAGAATGTGGTGAGTCTAATTTTTTCATGTAGGTCCTTAAAATTTGTAAAATTTTTTAAATTCTAAGCCATATAAAAATTTCAAATAAGTCTACTTTTATTATTTCATTTATTTTTGATCCCATATAAAAATTTTATTGGTTAAAAGATGTGATTTTAATGAAATGAAAACAAGCATTAGTAAATTTAAAACATTTATTATGCGGAAAGCATTTGGAGAAGAGCCTTAAATTGACGACAAAAATGTAAGTGTATTGAGAGACAAGAGCAACCTAGAAGTTATTGCATGCTACAGTTTCAATAATTAATGTACCCAACTAACTCAATCTACTGCTAACTCCATAAATAAATGTACCTTATGTTCCGTATTTGAATCAACTTTATCTCATTATAGAATGATTAGATTAAAATGTTTAAACATTTTGAGAAAATTAAGCTGTAGTGTTGTTGATGCAGAAATTGTACAGGTTAGGGGGTCGAAAGTTTGTGTTGCTGTCAGTAAACCCAATTGGGTGTTATCCCTTTGTAATTGCACGGTTAAGAACTCCAAATAATACGTGCGTTGAAGCATTGAACAGCGCAGCACAACTCTTCAATACTAAATTGAAGTCATTGGTGGATGCTTTGAAGCTTCAAATGCCTTCTTCTCATTTTGTCTTTGTCAACTCATATAAAATTCTGTTTGATATTATAAGAAATCCCAGCTCTCGAGGTATGTATAAACAGCAGATTGAGACATATATGTTTGTATTTATAATTGAATATGGGCTTTTTATTGAATAGGGTTCAAAAACACAAGCGGCAGTTGTTGTAAGGAAGGTGGAAATGGTATCTTATGCGAAAAAGGAGGGAAGGTTTGTGAAATGAGGAGCAATCACGTTTTCTTTGATGGGTTGCATCCAACAGAAGCGGTGAATCGTATTATAGCAACTAAAGCTTTCAATTCTAGGCTTAAAACTGAAGTTTATCCAATTAATGTCGGACAATTAGCTAAGATTAAATAGGTTAGCTTTTTTTGTCCTTAACCAATTTTCAAAGCTACTTTTCGTAGTTTTGATATTATCTTCCGTCATCAATGCTAAAAAAGAGCAATCAGGAACTCAACAAAATTAGGTCTTTATGATTTTTAATAAGTGTAATTTCACCGACAACAATCGACCATTCCTCAAATATAGACAACTCCTTTAACACAGTTTAAGCATAACTCATTTCAGCATATATTACAAACGTTATAAAAGAAAGGTAGCATCTGCATATGATCTTGCAAAGTCAATATCAGAAGTTATTACAAACCTGCATTCTTAGGTGAAGAAATAAAGTTTTTTCCAGGAACCTATACATAACCTTAGCTGCTAATGTTAATGGGTTAATGAATGTTGATTAGTGTTTTTTTTTTTAATTAAATGTTGATCAGATACTAATCAACATTCTCTTTCTCTCAAAAAAGGCAATAGATAAATGGTATTAAATACCACTAATGAGAGGACAATTTTGGGTAAATATAAAGTTTCAAAATCCAAAAATATTCCATTCATATTTTAAGTCCAAAAAATAGTCTATACTAT
Source organism: Croton setiger (assembly GCA_948099555.1). Classification (NCBI taxonomy): domain Eukaryota; kingdom Viridiplantae; phylum Streptophyta; class Magnoliopsida; order Malpighiales; family Euphorbiaceae; genus Croton; species Croton setiger. Next base: position 29,937 of record CANUEY010359315.1, read on the forward strand.
CGCTAATTAATTAACATGTTCATAGACAGTTTAAAATTTTTTTATAATCTATTCATAGTATATTTATATTTTATTTATAAAATTTTATAAAATTATTCATATTTTGTCCATAAAATTTAAATTTTTTTTTGTCATAAACTTAAAAAACAGTTATTTTTTAAAAAAAAAAACTTTAAGAAATGAATTTTTTTTGGACGAAAATTCTTTTAGTTTTGCCCCTCTTACGGTTTCGGTCCAGATTTTACGGTTCTGATTTGAATCCGGTTTGGTTTAGTTAACCGGTAACTAAAACAGTCTTTTTTTGGACCAAATTGGTCATGTCCACCGCTATTATTAGTCAGACCAAAAATAATTGCTTGCAAAAAGTTTTAAAAAAAAATTGGAAACAAAATAGTATTATAGAATAGATTATTTTTCAAAATATAAAGCAAAAGTAGTTGTAATTTTTAAAAAATGAAAGAATAAATAGGAATCTTTCCCTTTAAAAAATTTATTTAATTTTAACTTTTAAATAATAAAAAAAAATTGAAAAAACATATGATATACTTGAGGAAAAGAATATGAACATAATAGTTGCTGCAAAAATCGAGGGACTCGATTATATATTAGTCAAAAAATGATAGAACTTATTGTAATTCTCCAAAAAGAAGAAGATAAAATTGAGAAAATGACCTATGACCTTACTGCAAGAAAGTTGTGTAGCTGAAAGTATATTTTACAAATATGAGGGACTTGACAGTAAATTAGGTTATAATCATGAATCCAATTGTAATTCCAAAAAATAAAATAAAATAAAATTCTCATCGTCTCCGCTGGTGGTAAGACTAAGACCTCTTCCTCTTCCTCCACCAGCGACCCCCGCTACTTAGTCAAAGTCTTCATTTTTTGAAAGATGTCTAAAACCCACTAACCATACGACGGAATGCAGAGTATGAGCTAATCACTAATTAAAATGTCGCTCCGATTTCTCTTTTTTTCTCTTTTTCTTTCTTTTCTATCCTCTATTTCTAAATCACAAATATCGCCAGGCTCTTCTCTCACTGCTTCCAATCTTAATCACACTTGGGTTTCCCCTAATAGCACCTTTTTTGTGGGATTTTCCCAAGTGGGTTCTGCCTATGTTGCCGGAATCAATTATTTTGGGGGCGTCTCCATTTGGACCGCCGGTGGTCCATCCGTATCTGTTGATGTGGGTGGAGCTTTCCATTTCCGCTCTAATGGGACTCTCCAACTTGTCAGTGGCTCTGGCACCGTCGTCTGGGACTCCAATACTAGCCATCTTGGTGTCACTTCCGCATCTTTGGAGGATTCCGGCGATTTAGTTCTTCGAAACGGTAGTGGCTTTTCGGTTTGGTCCAGTTTTCAAAACCCAACAGATACAATTGTCCCGGGTCAGAATTTAACGACAAACCAGGTTTTGAAATCCGGGAATTATTCATTTAAACTTCTTAGTTCTGGGAATCTCACTTTGAAATGGAATGATAGTATAATTTATTGGAATCAAGGTTTGAATTCTTCTATTGATTCTAATTTGACTTCACCAGTTTTGAGTTTGCAGCCAATAGGGATTTTATTAATATCTGATGTTACTTTCACTAGTCCATATATTGCAGCTTATAGTAATGATTATGCAGAAGGTAACGATATATTGAGGTTTTTGAAGTTAGACAGTGATGGGAATTTGAAGATCTTTAGTTCTGGTTTAGGTAGTGGAATTAGCAACATGAGATGGGCTGCTTTGACTGATCAGTGCCAGGTTTTTGGATATTGTGGAAATATGGGGATCTGTAGTTATAACGAGACGAGTTCTACTCCAGTTTGTGGATGCCCCTCTGAGAATTTTGAGTTGGTTGATGTGAATGATAGTAGAAAAGGGTGCAAGAGGAAAGTGGATATTGAAAATTGTCCTGGAAGTGCTGCTATGTTGGAAATGGATCATGCCAAGTTCTTGACTTACCAACCTGAGCTTTCCTCTCAGGTTTTCTTTGTAGGTATATCCGCCTGTAGGTTGAATTGTTTGGTGAGTAGTTCCTGTGTTGCTTCCACATCCTTGTCCGATGGAACTGGTTTGTGTTACTTGAAAACTACAGACTTTGTTAGTGGATATCAGATTCCTTCACTTCCGAGTACTTCATATGTCAAGGTTTGTGGACCAGTGCAGCCTAACACTCCAGCTGATTTGCTGCTGGCACCAAAAGGCAAAACTAGAATTACTGCTTGGCTTGTTGTACTTGTTGTTGCAGTCACACTTCTTGGTTTGGTTGCCATAGAGGGTGGTTTTTGGTGGTGGTGTTGTAGAAATAGTCCCAAGTTTAGCAGCTTGTCAGCTCAGTACGCGCTTCTTGAATATGCATCTGGTGCTCCAGTACAGTTCTCATATAAGGATCTGCACCGCACAACTAAAGGTTTTAAAGAAAAGCTCGGAGCTGGAGGGTTTGGAGCTGTTTATAAAGGGGCCCTTGCTAATAGAACAGTAGTTGCTGTAAAGCGACTTGAGGGAATTGAGCAGGGTGAGAAACAGTTTAGAATGGAGGTTGCAACTATAAGCAGCACTCACCATTTGAATTTGGTGAGATTGATTGGATTTTGTTCTGAGGGGAAGCATAGGCTTTTGGTTTATGAGTACATGAGAAATGGGTCACTTGATAATTTCCTTTTCTCTATGGAAGAACAACAGTCAGGAAAATTTTTGAACTGGGAACAAAGGTTTCACATTGCGCTCGGAACTGCCAGAGGAATCACGTATCTTCATGAGGAATGTCGAGATTGTATAGTTCATTGTGATATCAAGCCAGAAAACATTCTCTTGGATGAGAATTATAGTGCAAAGGTTTCAGATTTTGGCCTTGCAAAGCTCATAAATTCGAGGGATCATAGGTACAGAACCCTGAAAAGTGTCAGAGGGACCAGAGGATATTTGGCGCCTGAGTGGCTTGCAAATCTTCCAATAACTTCCAAATCTGATGTGTATAGTTATGGTATGGTTTTGTTGGAGATAGTGAGTGGAAGAAGAAATTTTGAAGTCTCAGCAGAAACAAGTCAGAAAAAGTTCTCTGCATGGGCTTATGATGAATTTGAGAAGGGAAATGTGAATGCTATCATCGATAAAAGACTTCTGGATCAAGACATAGATATGGAACAAGCAAAGAGGGCAATTCTGGTGAGCTTTTGGTGCATCCAAGAGCAACCGTCTCAAAGGCCGATGATGGGAAAAGTTGTGCAAATGCTAGAAGGAATTGCAGATATCGATAACCCGCCAGCACCGAAAGCATTAATTGAAGGTTCGATCAATGGCACCAGCGTTACTGTAAGCAGCATTGGCAGTGTTCCTTCAACCTATAGGGCTTCAGCTTCTGCACCAGCACCATCATCGTTTTCATCATATCAGACAACTGGACTATCACCTTCAGGAATGAATGTAGAGAAACCTTATTCATCACTGTTAGGCTCTTCCTGATCCTGACTCAAAAACAATTTCATACACCCGCAACAATGATACAATTGTAGCTAGTAATTACATAATATAATAATCGTGGAATATCTTGTAAATTTTTGTTATTTTTATTAATTGTAATCTATAATCTTTCCGAAAATGGGGTTTGATGTAATCTGATGAACTATTTATACAATTCATTCAACAAATACATTTGAATGCATTTTTTATTTTCCATATCTCCTGGTTTAGGAGTATTAAATTTGTTGAAATTATTGACTAAAAATTTGTCTTCTGAAAATTGTTCATGTTAACTGAAAGTTCAGTTGGCTTTAGCTTTTGCATAATGTTTCGATTCCTAACTGAAAATCTTCTGAGGAAAATTATTAAAAGTCCTCATGGAAAATAAAACATTCTAATTAAAAATATCAAAATTATGATATTTGTTTGGCAAAGTCCAGTCCAATTGCTGAAATACAGACATATGTTGCTCTCTTATTTATTTCTTAACCATGGAGCACCGAATGATGCAAGATATGACACTAACATGACGTGGGCTGTTGGATTTTTATGATCTGATTCAAATACTGTAGAGAAGTTTTTTTTTTTATTACCAATATAAGCTGTAGAGCAGATAAAGCAACTTTGGTGAAATTCAGTTATTTTGGACACAATATTTTTGTACGGGTCCAAACTGATTTTCTTGATTTAATTATTTAATTTCAATAATTCCAATAATTTATATGCATGTAAAAAATTGTGGAGTTATTTTTTAAAAAATAATTACAATCTTCTTCGCCTCATAATTTTTTTTTTTTTTTATATAAAAAGAATCTCACCCTATTAAGTAGTATTATATAGTTTCATGCTTTTTATTAGCCTATGCACACTGATATTATATGTGGAAGCTAAAAGGCAGAAAGCAGAAATAAAGGGACCAGAAAGAAAAAAGAATAAAGAACAATATCTGAGTTTCAGCCGCCACAGTCAAACCCACACGTTTTGACCAAAATATGTACAATCCACACGCTCGTATATGGAAAAATGCTCGTATTTCTACATATACATGTACATTTTTCAACGGTCAAACTTCTATATGTGACCTTCCCGGAACCCTCAAATCCAATCACAGAGCAAACCTTGTTCAATACGTGACCATTTTCCCTTCTTCATCTTCCACAAACAACCACCTTCCAAATCCAATCTTCCATTTTCCATTACCCATCTCTGTTTTTTCCTTTTAAAAACTGAAAAAGTTCTCAACTTTTGTTCTTGTTTTACTCGTATTTATCCATTTCTTTGATGGGTTCTTCTTCAGGTAGTTTAGAAACATCTGCAAATTCTCACCCATCAAGCTTCAGTTTCTCCTCTGTTTTCATGACCACTTCTTTCTCCGATCTTCTTGCTTCCGGCGATGATAATCATCCCAATAGTACTCAGAATCTCCGCCGTGGATTGTCGGATAGGATAGCTGAGAGAACAGTGTCTGGTGTACCTAAGTTCAAATCAATTCCTCCTCCTGCTTTGCCTCTTTCTCCACCTCCTGTTTCTCCTTCTTCTTACTTTGCGATTCCTCCTGGTTTAAGCCCTACTGAGCTTCTTGACTCTCCAGTCTTGCTAAACTCTTCAAACGTAAGTTTTATTATTGACTCATACATGCATGACCTCTGTTTCTTTTATTAAGACTTTGTTTTGTTTAGCTAATATAAGAAAATAGGTATTCTTTTCTCATGCTTTTGTATATATATACACATACGTGTGATCTGTTCTTTTATGTTCTGTTTGGTTCTGTAGATAATAAAGTTCTTTCCTTTCCCACATGGTTTAAAAAATGTACAAACATGTTTTGCTAATTTCAGAGGATGATTTTGTTTTGTTTCTGTAGATTTTGCCATCTCCAACCACTGGGACATACCCAACTCAGTTTGGTAACTGGAAAACAAATTCTGTTAATAATCAGCAAACTGTAAAGCAAGAGGATCAAAATTACTCTGATTTCTCTTTTCAACCCAACACGATCCCTTCCAGCTCTGCAATCCAAACTGTAAGTATTGTTTTTTTCCCCCTTTTTTGAATTTTTTTTTTGTTGTTATTATCCATTGATTTTTTATAATTTGGTAAATTTTCAGACCCAAAAACAGGGTTGGGGTTTTCAAGAATCTGAAAAACAAAGCTATTCCAATGAAATTACTGCAATTCAAACAAATAGTCAAGGCAACAATGGATTCCAGTCAGGTCAACAACAGCAATATCAGTCAATTAGAGAACAGAGAAGATCAGAGGATGGATATAATTGGAGAAAATACGGTCAAAAACAAGTGAAAGGAAGTGAAAACCCTAGAAGTTATTATAAGTGCACTTACCCTAATTGTCCAACAAAAAAGAAAGTAGAAAGGTCTTTAGATGGGCAAATTACAGAAATTGTTTACAAAGGTAGCCATAATCATCCCAAACCTCAATCTACTCGAAGATCATCTTCATCATCTACCGTTCAACCTCCTAATCATGCAACAAATGATGTTCAAGAACAATCATTTGTTAGTGGACAGATGGACTCTGTTGCTACACCTGAAAATTCTTCAATTTCAGTAGGAGATGAGGAATTTGATTCGCAGAAGAGTAAATCTAGAAGCGATGACTTTGATGAAGATGAGCCAGAACCCAAAAGATGGTAAATTCTTGTTTTCTTTTTGATAAATTATATATGTGGACATTTGATTTTAGAGAAATGTGATTAAAATTTTTCTCTTTTCCGTAATTTCTCAGGAAAATTGAGGGAGAAAATGAAGGAATTTCAGCACCTGGAAGCAGAACAGTGAGAGAACCTAGAGTTGTAGTTCAAACTACAAGTGATATTGACATTCTTGATGATGGTTATAGATGGAGAAAATATGGTCAGAAAGTTGTTAAGGGAAATCCAAATCCTAGGTAAATAAATTAATTAAAGCTCACTTTTTTATGCTAACAATATTTTATTTTCAAGAAATATAATTTTTATTTGGTTATTTCTAACTAAATTTGTACTACAGGAGCTACTACAAATGTACACATCCTGGATGTCCTGTAAGAAAACATGTGGAAAGAGCATCCCATGATCATAGAGCAGTAATCACAACCTACGAAGGGAAGCACGACCATGATGTTCCAGCAGCTCGCGGCAGCGGGGGTGGAAGTAACAGGGCATTGCCATTGCCGGAGAGCAACAATGCAGCTATGGCAATAAGGCCATCTGCTGTGAATCATCATTCTAACAGCTCACTGGCTGCGACATCAGAAGCAGAATCACCCTTTTCACTAGACATGTTTCAGAACCCAACAAGTTTTGGATACTCAAGTTTTGGAAATCATCCGATGGGGTCTTACAATAATCAAACTTCAACTGACACTGTTTTTTCTAGAGCTAAAGATGAACCAAGAGATGAAATGTTTCTTGAATCATTGCTGTGTTGAGAATTCAAGGGCGGTTTTTGAAGGATTATGAATCACACAGAATAAATTAAAAGAATTTAATTTGCAATATGTTTTTTTTTTTTTAATTTGTGCATAGTTTTATATAGTACGAAGAAATAAATATTTGTTTGTTTGTAGGTAGCATAGGGGAATTAGGATGCTTAAATTTATTTTTTGATTGTATTGGGGGGCTCATTGGTAAGTCTCAATCCAATTTTGTATCACACTTGATGTTATTTGCTAATGTATCTAAATTAAATGTTATGTATAGTTATCAAAATGAAAATTTTACACGTCATGTCATTTCTTTTTGTGCATTATATTAAGGAGGTTAAAATATGTTTGGGGTTAACCAAAAAGATTGTATGAAAATCGAATATCGAACCCAAACAATCGATAACTGGTGTTCCATTAAGCAGTTTTGAATTGGTCAAATAAAACAGCTAGAGAAGATATAGATAGGTTCCTTCATAAACAAGTTCCTCAAAGTCAACTTCTATTTATTCATATATTTAGGGGTAGGAGCGCCCATTTCGTTTTATTTTATTTTATAATTATTTTTCATAAAATTAATAATACAAATTCAAATTTGATAAATCGATTGTAGATTACACAAATACAATCTAACACTTGATTTTTAAAAAAATAAAAATACAAAGAAGGGGGAGTAGCACCCATATACACATTACATAAAAGAAAGATACAATACTATTTGAGAGGAGTTATTCGTCCCTATCTACGCCCTACCCGCCAACCAACCAACCCACCAAACATTTATTCATGCTCAATTTCACTCTATTTTAGTATAATTAACAGAAACTATTTATCATATTATAAAGTGTGCGGAAATTCAATTTTATTTAATTAGAAGAAAAAAAAATTAAAAGATTTAATATCATTAAGTTCAATTTGTAATTGCATAACTCTGAAGTAGTTTGTAGTGGTGATTTTAAGTTATAGTAAGTAGTAAATAATGGTTCCTATTACCTTCTCAAACCGAAGACCATTGTGACATGTCACTACAGTGTAGTGTAGCGGTTGTTTTGAAGACCGGCCGCGTAGGTACTTGGCTTTGCGGCAAACATGTACAGTGGTTTTAACCTCCTCTACCATGATATCCCTCCAAGTATAATGGTCAACAATTATTTCTACAGACGTTTCTTGTAGGGGTAAATATATTCATCAGAACAAAGTTTTTTTAAGTAGATTTTAGAATTTCGGTTGGTTAGAAGGCTAGCAACTGTTACAATTCATGAGCCATTTGCTAGAGACAATCTAATTAGCTAACAATTGACGCCAAATTTTCAAAATCTTACACTACTAGAGGTGATTGGATATAATCACTTTTAATCCTCCAATAAAATTGCTTACTAGACATGATCCAGCACGGTTACATCTACAAAATTACAAAAATTTGCAACAAGTCATAGTCAATTGACCTTTCTTGAAAATTTGACATTTCGAGTTTATTTTTATGTTTATTCGTTGTTCAATTGTTAGCATATGGCTTTTAATATTTTATAAACTAAGTTTCAACGTTTTATAAACAGCAGGGTACGTGCACCAATGGTTGGGTTGGGCTGAAGCTAAGGGAGGGAGATTGTAGAATAAGAACTTGGGAGTGAAAACCCAAATTTCCTAGAGCCCAACTAACATCTTGGCTGAGTCTGAACCTGACACTTCCATGTATAAAAAGAAGACTATATGTAGACAGACATACTTTTCTAATCTTATACAAGCCTATATAACTCAAAATGAAAATGGTGACAAATTCTCCTAATATAATGCTAAATTTGACTAATAAGAAATTGAAAATTTATTATGTTTTTTATCTTTAAAAATGGCTTACATAATAAATATCAACAGGTTGGATAACTGAAATATTTGCAAAGTGATGGAATTTTTGTTAAAAATATATGCTTCTTAAAAAATAAATTAAAATATTTTAATAATGTCTCTCTTAAAAAAAATAAAAAATACCAAAAAAAAAAGTACTATTCCCCTTTGGCTATTGGGTATTACATTTTTTTTTTCATATTCCTGTATTGTATGCATTGGAATTAGCTTAAAGCAAAAATATGGTGAAAATGAAATCCATTTAGTAATGTGAGAAGATGGAATTATGTCCTTTTTATAAGGCTGCTTTCTTTCTATTTCTATAGATACATATGCTTTAAAGGTGAATTAGAAAAGGCTGTGTTTATTGGCTTTTCTTTTTAATCTTTTGATTTTGCTAATTTCCATGTTAGTGCTGCAAATTATATGGGGCTCATAATAACCTTATAGCTAGCTTCCTTAATAGCATTTTTTATTGCAATTTTTTTACATTTCCACCTCAGTAAGATAAAAATACATTAGAATTTCATAAATAGGACTTTTAACTCAAATTGCTGAATCACTTAACTCATAATTATTTTATTGATCTAATAACTTTATAAAATGCATACAATTCAAAAATATGTGAGGAATAATAATTCGTGTCAGCTAATCGTGTTTATATTAAATTGGATTGACATGACACACTAATCAAACATAGATATGATGTGATTAGTAATGAATGCCACAAAAAAGACAACACTTTTCGTTTATATGACAATTTTAAGGAATTATATCACATTACTAAATTATTGAATTCTTCAAGAAATTTATGTTTTTTATGAACTCGATGTAGGCCCCCAATTCTGAAAAACAAATAAAATCTGTAAAAATCAAATAAAAATAATAAAACTAAATTATAGTAAAAGTCCAAACAATTTAAAATTTGTTGACTGCATGCTTAATGTAGGTTTAACACATGTTTATAAATATTTTACAATATATTTACAAGTTGTTTGATATTAGTTTAGGAAGCAAAAATAAACAATAAAAGTATACATGCAAACTCTAAACACTGAGAAATTCCAATTAAATCTTTAAAAAATAACAAGATGCCAGAAAAAAAAACAACGTTAAAACAAAAGAAAAGAAAAGTGTGACATATTTAGCTAAATGACCTTCCAATACTAAAATTGTGTTCGAGAACAGTTTTTCAAGTAGCTTGTTGTGCAAATGTTATTATTTTGAAGTTTGATCAAACATAATGAGTTATTTAAGGTTCTAATGATCTACAAGATGTTATGTGCAGAATTCTCAAAGTCAAAAAACTCTTATAGAAGTTAAAAATTGAAGTCCACAAAAGTATGTCAGTTATTGACTATTACCCTTTTAAAAATTGCATTACTAGCAAATACATATTATTTTAGTTAAAATTAATGTCATATTTATAATCATAGTAAAGAAACAATTCAGATGAGTCGTAACTTGTTAATTTTCGTAATTATTTCCAGCGAAAAATGATAAAATAGTATAATTTTTTCAAAGTATGAGGACAAAAAATTCTATTTAAAAAATATAGGCAAAAAAATATAGATTGAGTAGAAATATAGAGATAAATTTGTAATTTTTCTTTTTGAAAAATAAGTAAGAAAAAAAATTAGCGAAAACTAAAAAAATATATATAAAAAATGAAACCATTAAAAAAAGAAGAAATGTAAAAAAATATAAACCCTACATTAAACAATAGAAGACATGAAAGTAAAACAGTACAAAATAAAAAATAAAATAAAAAAGAAGAATAACAAGAATGAAATCCAACGTTGTACCAATCAAATAAGTACAAAAACGGCGACAATGAAGAAACCATAGATAGTTAAAAAGAAAAAATATATAACTTACTAGTCCAACATCCAACCAACTATTAAACACCAACATTATACCAATAACTAACATCAAACACAAAATTTTAAAAAAAAAAACTAAAAGAAAATAAATAATGAAGGACAGAGGGGCAGATTGTTTCTTGGAACCAAAGAAACAAACAACTATAAACAGACATTCATTTATAAAAAATATATTTTATATAAATATTTTTAAGTCAACATTAACTTAATGTTTTCAACATAAACATGTTAAACTAATTATTGATTATTAAAATAATAATATCCAAAAAATTCTTAAACTAAGAAAAATAAATATGAAGTGAAAAAATAAATGTAGATAAGTTAGCGTATAAATTATCCACACTAATTTAGATTCGTTGACTTGTGAGCACTCCGAAAAATTGGATAATTAAACAGGAAATTTCAGATTTTTTATGTCTTAACATGAGTGGAACTCCTACGCCAGAGGTATTAGGTGTTAAGTTTGTACATCACCAAAAGTTGTTTATGCTTGTGCCAATAAAATTTAATTAGCATGCTCGAGCTTAACGGGAATTCCTTAATGTCCAACATAAGGACGTCATCCTCACCAATGTAAAATATTACGAATAAAATGATTTTATTTAAAAGAAAATATATATATAAATAAATAAAAGTTAATATTCCTTACTTTCAAATCTTCTAATCAATGTTTATAAAAAAAAATTTAAAAGAGGGTACAATATATAATTAATATGAGAATTTAACTGTTAATCATTAATATTATATAATTAAATTGTGGTAACGTGTCTATTTAACCGTCATGAGTCATGATTAATGATATATATTTCTAATAAAAAACAATTAACAATCGTCGTAATACTTGATTGTATAATTAATTAATTACATTATGCTTCTTACACAGAACTGTATACATCATAATACAGCTTTAATTCATCTGAAATATATGCATCAAATTGATTGTAATAATATTATAATATTATAATGTTGTTGGTTTTTGTAACGGTAAATTAAATTATTAATGGTGATAATGAATATTTGAATTTGTAGTCTAGTTATAATTAATTAATAATTAATATTATGTGGAGCAGCTTAGTTGTTTTTACTGTGAGATCTGGACAATGAGGATAAAGTTTGTGTTTAATTTGCATTACTTTAGAGGCCCTAATCTTTGTTAAATCTCATCTATATATATATAAATATTCTTTTGATTCTTTCTTTTATTAGATGCCATCTTTCCGATTGTTTAGTATATGTTCCATTCCTTACCTAACTACTCTTTCAACCTTTTGTTTTTATTATATTAGATTTATTGTTCCATTTTCTAGTATTCTTCATTAATAATCAAATAATTTCTACAAGTCAAGTTTTTAAGGTAATTTACTTTGACATTGTTTTGTCCAACTTAATTTAATTTTCATTTAAATAATTCTTATAGATGATATCACATAATAACTTTTACACAACAATAATTATATTCGATATTCTAAATTTGTGTTAATCACATTTTTTATGAAGAACACAAATAATTTTTTAATTTTAATTCTCATCAAAATAAATATTTTTTCCGCAGAGGCAATATTGGACTAGCACATTGAACAAAAAATTATTCAATGACCTTGTTATTGTCATTGTTTTCTTGGTTTATATACTAATATTAGTCATAACAATTCAATCAATTTTATTGATTTTAATTTTTAATTAAATATGTAATTTAATTAAAAATATAATATGTTCTAAATTAAATGAAAGTAATTTGTATAAATAAATTATCTATTTTCTAAAAAATATTTGTACATTAATTAATATATTAATTTTATTAAATTAAATAAAGATAAGATAAATAATTTGAAATTATTTTATTTTAAATAATTTAAATATATAATAAAATAAATATAATTTAAAATAAAATGTAGGGTAAGCTAGATTTCCTACATTTTTACAAGTTTAAAATTATGATGAAATTGGTTAATGCTATTAAGAGTATTTTTGATTTAAAATAGAAAAGAGGTGAAATTTGTTAAAGACAAAAATTTAAGGATAATTTTAATATTCTGAAGATATTAATTTCAGAAAATAATAAATTTTTTGTAAAGTTCGGTATTTGTATTATTTTTATTACAAAATTAAAAATATATTAAAATTGTTACATTTTTAATTAATTCTTAATTCTTGACATTCTTGATGTTGATGTGACTAGCTAATTATTACATGCAATGGAAAATGGTGTGTATCGAATTCGTTATCTAAAAGTTAATGATAGAAAAGTTTATATCTTATTTATTTTTTTTTATAAAAGTATTTTTAATCTAATCTAATTTTAAGAAAAGAAAAAAAAAAGTCGAATTCGACACGGTCGAGTTGTTAAGCCGTTATCTTGGCCAGTTACTTGTTTTTGGAAACGATATATCTTAACTACTAAGTCAACGTTGTTATCGGATTTTGTCATTCATTTGAACTACAAAGTTTTTTTTTTAAAAAAAAAGTATAAAATACTTATTTTAGAAAGTACTGGCCCAATTATTTGAGCGATACGCCTTAAATTGGACAGTTGCTATTTGGTTATAATTTTAATTGTGAGTAAATACTAGATTATAATAAATATTTGTAATATGCTTTTTGAATGTTGAAATTAGTGCTAACAGTATGATAGACGAATTAAATTTAAGGCATTGATATTTTATCATTTACGTGAAAATTAAGATAACCGACTAATCTATCGGGATTGATTTAAAAAGAAAGTAACAATAGGTGGTCATGAGCCTTTGAAGAAATAACAAAACGTGGCATGCCTTGCCCATAACATAGCATAAGCAATGTGTTTGTCTCAAATTATTCTAAAAAATAAATAAATAAATTTTAATCTGAAAAAAGTACTTCCACATCACCAATACACAAGGGTTAAAAGTGAAAATAACCAAAGTTTTGACTGCCCAAAACGAACTTTTACCATGTCCTCCTCGCCCTTTCCTCTTCGCTTTTTTAGTTTGTTTTTTAGTCCCAAGACTCTGTTTTTCTGCAACAATAAAACCACTCACCACCTTCTTCTTCTTCTCTGTTCCTCCCACTCGAACCTTTCCTTTTAATCCTCTGGATTGTAGCAGCCAGCCATTATCGAAGCTTAACATTTTCCTTAGGTTTCTTTCTTTATCTCTGCCTTTATGTAGACAAAGGAGTGTATATTTTATATATGGAATATAACAAATCAAGGAATTATCTTTCAGTTTTTATGATATGATAATAAATAATATTTAAAATCTAAAAGAGGAAACATGTTTTTTGGAATCACACTCTCATGCCTTTGTCTTGATCATTTCTCAACCATCTTTCTGTTACTATTACTCTATTTAACGTTTCCTGTTCTTCTTCACTATTTAACTGCACTTTTGCTCTTCATATGGTCTGTTATTGATGATCTTTGGTTTAACCCATCTTGTAATCAGTTAATTACTAATTAAAAATCGGGTCTTTAAGCTTTTCTCCACCTTTTTAGGTTTTCTTCGCTTGGAGGGGTTTTAAAAATAAGTAACTGGGTTTCATTTCTTTGGTTCTCCGATTGAAATTCATTTACGTACCATTTTGGACAACAACAACAATGGCGGATGAAGACCCGGACTTTCCTTTGCAGAAACTTCCCTCGGTATCTCAGGTACTAGAACAAACACTTTTTTTGTTAAAGTAACTGCTCAAAAAGTTGTTATTGTAATATTGACATAAATGTTCTGTTCTTGGGTTTAGCAGATTCTTGAAGAGCTAAAAGAGCTATGGGGGATGGCTGTACCAATAACAGCAGCACATTTAATGGCTTTTTTCAGATCAGTGGTCTCAGTTATGTTTTTAGGTAGACTAGGCAGTCTTGAACTAGCCGGTGGTGCACTGTCTATTGGGTTTACAAATATTACAGGTTATTCTGTTCTGGTTGGCTTAGCATCTGGTTTGGAGCCAGTTTGTAGCCAAGCATATGGAAGTAAGAATTGGGAGCTTTTATCACTCTCTCTACAACGTATGATCTTGATCCTCTTCATAGCAATCATACCCATAAGTCTTTTATGGGTTAAACTTGAATCAATAATGAATTTTATGGGCCAAGATCCAAGTATAACAGCGATGGCTGCAACTTACTGTCTCTATTCTCTTCCAGACCTTTTAACAAACACTTTGTTACAACCTTTAAGGGTTTTTCTAAGATCACAGAAGATAACAAAACCCATAATGTATTGCTCACTATTGGCTGTTATATTCCACGTGCCTTTAAATTACATATTAGTGGTGGAGATGGGGTTAGGAGTACCTGGAGTAGCAATGGCATCAGTAGTGACTAACATGAACATGGTGGTTTTGATGGTGGGATACGTGTGGTGGGTAAGTGGACGTTGGGAGATGAAATGGACGGGTGGGATTGGAGGAGTATGTGGTGGGGTGGTACCATTGTTGAAGTTGGCAGTACCTAGTTGTTTAGGGATTTGCTTGGAGTGGTGGTGGTATGAGATAGTGATTGTGATGGCTGGGTACTTGCCTGATCCTACTCTGGCTGTGGCCGCCACAGGGATTCTTATTCAGACCACTAGCATGATGTACACTGTACCTATGGCTCTTGCTGGCTGTGTTTCTGCAAGGGTATGTATTCCTCTTCCCACCCATTTATTGATTGATGTATGTGCATATTCTAACATTTTGCAAACTAAAGCTTCCAACTTTATTAGTTGAGTTCATTATAAGCTTTTACTTGTATTTGTATAGCTAAGTTGAGGAATTCAATTTTGCATATTTTGCACATCCGATTCGGGGTAAAGCTCCTGGCATAGCGGCAATGGAGCATTGCCAAGACCCGGAGGTCTTGGATTCCAAACCCCCCACCCCATAATATATCAAATGTCCAAAAGAAAAATGGACATTTGATTCAAAAGTAGTATAATAACATTTGAGAGCCACTTTACAGCATTCTCATAGTTTGTGATATTTTGAGAATATGATCTTCTTCTTGTGTGTATGTATCACTTTGATGTTACAATTCAGCAAGTCAAAAACATGGTCCTGTATTTAATGCGACCAAAGCTTTAATGATTGCTGCATATCATATCATAATTCTTTTTTACACAAAAACATAACATAAAAACACACAACATTGTTTTGGGTCTATTCTCTTTTTTATCCTTAAATGTAGATTTTCTGAATCCAACTATTTGCTTAGTTGAATTTCAAGTACACTTGAACTTTTCTCTTAATTACATTTAGTACAAATAAAGGAAGGAAACTCCTCTTGTCTTATGCCTTTATTTGTACATGTATTCTTTCTTTTTTTTTTTTTAAACAAAATCAAATTTTGACCCTCTATAGAGATACTGAGTTCCAGTCTTCCCTTTCCAGAATCTCTCCATCCTCATCCCCCTCTCTCAACTATGGTAAGGTTAGGGACAAATGGGTACATACTACAAGTATCATTATTAGAGAGAAGTTGATACCTTCCACACCACTTACCATTGCTGGAGGGAAATTATTGTTGTGATTACAAATTGATAACATGGTACAAATTCCTAAATATTTAATCATGCTTTTTTATTGGTTGAGAGATTGCATCACTTTATGGGGCCCATATAGATCACACATGTAATGTGATTGGACATAGTGAGTACATGACAAGTAAGCACTTGTATTCATGCTTTTCTTTTTTCCTCTAAAAAAATTCTCAAAATCCATAATTGACGATATTCTTTAACAAACACTAAAGAAAAAGAACAAATTGCAGGTTGGGAATGAGCTTGGAGCTGGTAAACCATATAAAGCCAAGCTAGCTGCAATGGTGGCATTAGGTTGTGCCTTTGTTATCGGTATCATCAATGTTACTTGGACTGTTTTCCTTAGAGAAAGATGGGCTGATTTGTTCACCAAAGATAGTCTACTTAAAGGTTTAGTAGCATCCGTTCTGCCTATAATTGGCCTTTGTGAGCTTGGTAATTGCCCTCAAACAACTGGCTGTGGAGTTTTACGGGGCACGGCCCGGCCTGCGATCGGGGCCCATATCAACCTGTGGTCGTTTTACTTGGTGGGCACTCCGGTCGCGGTGGGTCTAGCCTTCGGGCTGAACGTTGGGTTTGCAGGGCTGTGGATGGGACTTCTTTCGGCCCAAGTTGCTTGTGCTGTATCAATTTTATATGTTGTGAAACGTACGGATTGGGAACATGAGGCAATGAAGTCTAGGAAGCTTACAAGCATGGAAATGAGTGGAATAAATGGTGTTGAAGGAGAACATGGAGAAGGAGAAGAAGAAAATAAGAGGTTGTTAGGTAGTGGAAATGGTATAATTGCATAAAAAGGATATTATATTGCAAAAAAGCAAAACTTTATGAGATATGTTTTTGTCTTGGAGGGAGGACTGAGTCATATAATGAGAATTTTTGTGTGCCCACTTGTTTTTATTTGTTTGCTTATTTTAGATTTTGTTTGTTTTGATTGGGCTTTGATATGCATATTAATATATAAATTAGGGTTGTGAAGAAAATGTATGTGGCCAGAGAGAATGTCACTCCCCATATATAAAAAAAAAGGCAATGCCCTACTTTTTGCTGCTTCTTCAAAGTTGCTTTGTTTTTGTTTTGTTTGTGTGTTAGCATTTGGGGCCCTACACTTAGTGCACTCCATTGCATAACAAACAAATATCACCCCATTTCCTAAACCTCACAATCTGACCTAATCTCTATTTTTAATATCTGATTAGATCAGCGGATTTGATTGGTTAATTCCTAAGTCAATCATTTTTTTTTTAAAAAAAAGGTGGTTTACGTGTAAAATTTAATTGAATAAAACAAACAAATTAAAGGATACATAAAAATTAGAACGTGGGTTCATTCACTAATGAGAATATTATTTTTATTTTTAATATGGGAATGGAAAGCAAGAAATAGAAAACGTTACTTTGGCCCAATCATCAATTTAATCTAATTGAAAAACATTGCTCCTAACCATAATGCCATAAGGTACCAGTAAAGGGCATACGCCAGAGTTTAGGTTAGTGTCAGTTTTTTTTTTTTTCGAAAAAAAAGGTATAGGTTAGTGCATGAATCGTCTCAATAAAAGTTTAAAGTATTAACCTCAATGTTGGACATCATTTTTGTCCTTTAACCAAATATTAGGAGTTTGATTATTCTCCTGAGCATGCAATAAATTATAAGATCAACCTTTTATCGCTGATCAGTATTCGAATTAATTTGAATTCGTTGAACGATTTTAAATAAAGTAATGCACTATAACACCGAATGAGTTTTTCAAAAAAGAAAAATCAAATGTTTGAATATTTTTATAACTCACAATATATATAAAAAAAAAAAAAAACAAAATAACGCACTTTTAAAGTTGACAATACTCTTTGCAATTTATAAGCTTATAATATACTTTTAGCATTTTCAATAGAATTTTGGCTTTTATAAAATAGTATGAACTTAGCTTGTGTTTGTATTATTATATCATATGCTTCCGTACTCCATTTTTACACCTCTGTCTCTCTCACTCGCTCTCATCAACAATAAACATATTGTGTTCGATCATCAATTTTTCCCAAAAGTTAATCGATGTTCTTGTAAATTGCACTCTATGATCTATAATCTTTGGAATAAAGATATCGTTGATGTGAGTGAGTGAGGAGAGAGACAGAGGTGTGTAAAAATGTATTATAAACTAATTTTATAAGCGTTTTTTTACCGATAATTTTATGTTATAAACTAAGTTTTTGTTATAATAATTGCATTAACAACTTTTAAATGTATTATAAACAAGTCGTAAACATATTATAAATTAATTTTAAATGTTTATAAACTAGTTATTTTGCTATAATTATTAATTTGTAGTAAACATATAATAAACAAATTTTAAATGTATTATAAATTTATTATGAACACGTTATAGACAATTAAGCATACTCTTTTATTTTTTTTGATAGATAAGCATATTCATATTTTAAACAACATAATTAGAGTAATGAAGTAGTAACAAGTGTGTTAAAAACTAATTGTAAATTTATTATTAACTAGTTTTATTTTGTCAATTGACTATAAACTATATCTGGGTTTTATTATTTGATGCTTAACAATATGACAATATGGTTGACAGACATCGAATTCGAAATCTTTATGGTTGAAAGCAATAACTTAAGTATTTTATTGTAATTCTTTTAAAAAAAAAGTATTTTATTGTAATAAATTAAATTTATATGATGTACTGAAATCAAATTACTGGACATATATGTTAGGAAAAACCAACTCACTCTCTTTTTCAGTAACTTTTGATACAGATGAGGAAAGAGCCCACACTTAAAATGAGAACAAAAGGGAAAGTAAGAGCACTGTGCATATTAGTGGGAAGGACACAATCAAAGTTGTGGATAGGGATCATCAGAATTGAGTTGAGTGCGACATTTTTGGCAAAACTGACAAAAGTTTACATGTTTTGGAATTTTTCCCTTATGAGTTAGGTATATACATTTTCCAATGACATATTTACTATTTTCATCAATTTACCTCATAGAACTCCAATGTGAGTTTTTTTACCCTGCCTCTTTGTAAAAAGTTTAAGATACGTTTATCATCCGTATAACAAAATGCATCACCACCATACCATAAAAGCCACTAAGCAAGGAGTTTTGTTGTGATATTGAAAAGGCAACAAATAAGTTAGGAGCTTTGCTATTTAGCTATACTATATGCAGTTTTGTTTTCTAAAGCTGTAAAGGCAGATTACTATTTGAAGATTTGCTTAAGATTTACTTTACCTCTAATATATACAGCAATTAATGCCTTATAAGCAAATATGGCAGCGTATGGAATGGAAAAATAACTTCAATTTCACATTTGACTACCAATATGCCACCATTAGAGGTGAGCAGATTGGAACAAAAAGCAAAATTTCATAAAATCTGTTCAACTAAACTCAATCGATTGGTTATTAATTCATAATTATAATATCCAGACCAAAGTGAACCAGTTCAGTCATATTGTGTTAGGCTAGGGTTCTCTCCCTACCAACAGTAATAGTGATAACTACAAAACTAACAGTTGCAACCAAGGAAAAAAAATTAAGAAACTTACTACCATTTTTCCCATTCCAAATAATGGGATGAACAGCTGCTTCATATTAGGCAGGCAAAGTATCCTGAAATTGGACAAGAGGTGAAAGCCGCCTCAATAGCCATCCACAATCATCAACAAAGTATTCTCGAGATTCACTAACTGTAAACCACTCCGCTGTACTCTCTGTCTAGTCCGTACAATCTTCATAATAACAGACAATAGCAGTCAGCATGATATTATCTCTTTAGCAGCATGGACATCTTTAGCTTTCGCATAATAGATGATGCATACAACACAGACCTGCATCTTTATCACAGTAATTTTATCTCGAGTTAATAAACTAAATGAGTTTATACGCATGACAGAGAAGTGTCTAACATTCTTTCGATCTAAGCAACAGAAGTGCTACAATTAGTAAGCTGTATGGACAGGGAAGTCTCTACCATTCTTTTTTGTATGGACTGGTCATCAATGATCAGTCAGTACAAAAATGGACAAATTCCTATCAAGAGGGAAGTTTAATTTTGGATTAGGAAAATGTTAGCCTACTTCTTTTAGGATGTTATTTTAGACAGCTAAGAGGACACTTCATTTAGAAGGGTCAAAACATGATTTCCATGAGGATGTCATGCTATGTGCAGAGATGCAATTTTCAGCTTATGATCATAGTTCTGAGAAATAAACCACCAACTACTGATGGTCTATTTCAATCTACTGGGTTGATCTTTCTGTCTCTGTTATATTGTTGATCTTTCTGTCTCTGATGGTCTATTATCAGACAGTTGTGATGTCTATCGCTTATATCATCTTTACTCATTCCTAAACAAAGGCCTTCCATAATTCAGACCAAAAATCAAAATCTATGATGACCTTAATTGCATTACCACTACCAGGCAGCCTGATTACAATTCTACGTCAAAGCCATAATCAATTCACAAAAAAAGGATAGAAAATCCGAATTATCAACCTTAAAACATTGCATAAGTTTGAAATGAAAAGAGAGGATGGCCCTTTCTCATTCAAAGTTAGTTCAACAAATTTTAAACTTGTGATTAAGCTAGACCTACAGAACTATTCTGTACAATACAACACAACAGAATTTGATATTTTTTTATAGAATTTACAGAACTTCAAAATGCAAATTGTTTCACCAATAAATTATGTTTAGTTCTTTGCATTTAACAAACATGTCAAATTGTGTGATGAATGAAAAAGTGTAAATAATTTTTTCCGCCTAACATTGGTTTTCTCATTTTGGATCATTAGACTAGTAGAAATCATGCTCTTCTTAATTTAACTACTATTGATTATCTTGCATGGTAAAAAAATCCATTAACCTATTGCTAAAGAAAAAGATCTGATCATTTTAATTGCATCAAGTAAATACAAAATAAAACCTACAACCCTAGAAGTAGCAAACCCGAGGAAAATGTATTAACATGACCAATAAATTCAAACATAAAATCGGTATTGAAATATGAGAACTTACTTTAACAGCATAACTATCCTGACAAAGATAGAAGAAAGGTTAAGAAGCCAACCTGCAATTTGTCTTGTTCCAACATAAAAACCATATCAAAATTAGGTAACGGTTTTCTTGTCTATAAATGATCTTCTCTTGCCCTTCCGTGAATTTAACATATCTCGGGAGCCCTCACCAAAATTATGCCCTTTATATGTTTCTCTTCTTCTTCTAGGTTCTTTTGGAGATACTTTACTGTTCGCTGTGCCACGGTGCTTCCGAGGAAACCTCTCCCTATCAGCATTCATGGAACCTCTAGCATTCAAATTTTTCTCCTGGAATCTTAACCCCTTAGTCAGGGCATTTCTACCAGCATGTGCTGTCCTCTCACCCTCCTCCTCATCCTCTTCATCCTCCTCATCATCATAATTATAGTCATCACTGTCATCAGAATTAGATTTCACATCATCAACATGTCCCCTTTGTTCCTTAGATTCATCAGTTGTCTTTTTCTCTGGTTGTTTACTTCCCCCTGGCCCACCAACCACTTTACGATCTTCAGTCACTGCATTCATGAGATGAACATACTGATTTCGTATATTTATTAGTGGATTCTTGTCAATTACCAAACCCCTCTTATAGGCCTCCCTCAAAACCACAGTTTCCATCTTACCTGACAAGTAAAAGATCCCTGGATGGTGAAGCAATGCTCTCTTAAACCTAGACCGGATCCCCATCCATTCTCCTAGACCAAATAAAGTATCTTTCTCCACCTTCTTTGAAATAAAAAGATTAAGAACCTCATGCAAAACCCCCACAGTCCATTTATCAGACTCATCAGTACTAGGCCCTAAGTGTTTTGCATTCTCATATGGAGAAATATAAGGCAACTTTTGCCACTCATCATACCACTTCTTCAGTTGTTTATCCATCTCAAAACCTTTCGAAAATTGCATAGAAAAAGCAATTGGCATTCCCTTTTCATACCTTATTCTGCCACTTGTTGCCTTCTTTTCCACTGCAGAAAGTGCATGTTCATTGCTCCAACAAACCAACTCTAATTCCAAATCTGACTTTAACCCAGATGACAAATTCTTACCAATTACTCTAAAACATTCAGGAAATTCAGGAACTATAGTTTTGACATAATCGTCAGGTAAACCCAAATCCCATTTTATATCATCAAGAGTTTCAAGAGGTATTTTATCAATTCTTGAAATCATTAACAATTTTAAGAGTCTATCAGCAATATTCTGTTTATAACTCTCACTCTGATAAACTAACTGTTCTTCAGAATCAATATCAAGTACCTTTGATGTGAGCTTGATGTGGGGCTGGATACCTACGCCACCAGGGAGAAATTCTTCGAAAATTGAAGGATACTTCCGTATAAATTCAATTGGTCGAAATGGGATTTTCAAGGAATCTTTATTTTGAGATATTATGGAGAGAGGGATAGATTTTGCTGGCTCTACTTTAATAAGGTTCTTGATGTTGAGCAAAGGCATTAGGTGCTTTTCTCTCTTCACTACATGGTCGAGGCCCCGGTCACGCAGGTGTTTGATAGCGGCAAAGTCGACAAGACTGCGGTGGAGTTGGTGGTGGTGGTGGTAATGATGGCAGTGGCGACGGTGGAGGCAACGGGAGAGGAATTGCATTTTTGCTCGCGTTGCGTGGGCTGGGAAGAGGTTTCTACAAATGAAATGAAAATGGGGAAAAAGGGTTCAGGCAGGGTTTAGGGGAAGAATAGCATAAACCCCAATGTTTGGGAGTTCGACCGAGGCAATGTTCGAACTCCTTGCAACAAATTTTTTTAATTAAATGGTTTGGGAAATTTATATGGCTGAATGCCAATATTAACCCTTAAAGTCATTGCTCTTTTTATTTTTATTACAATGTGTATTAAGTCTCGGATTTAAATGCATAGTTCACCTTTTTTAGATTTTGAATTTACTCCCTTCAGTCTCCAAATCAAATGCAATAGTTTACCGTTTTTAGATTTTGAATTTACTTCCTTCATCTATCTTACCTCACACTTTTACAATTTTATTAAAAAATAAAATTATTATATTAAAAATTTGTTTATTAAACGATATATATACCTTTAATTAAAAGTTTTTTCAATTAACAAAATCTATTATTTATTAATATTTTAAGGATATACAAGAAAAATTACTACCTCAATTACGAAGAAAGTATATTACAAATTAGACACTAAGCGTAAATTCAACGGTTGAATTTGTATATAATTTTCTGAAAAAATATCGAATTAGTTTTTAATTTGAAAAAATTGCTGAAATTGTTATGAACAATTCATTTTGAAATTGTTACTTTTTACTTTAGCCAATTGTTTGTAAATTCTTACAATTTTAGTTAATTTTAAAAATATTTCTTACAATTTTAGTTAATTTTAAAAATATTTGTAATAATGCGTAAAATGAAAAATTGAGAACAATTCTGCAACAAAAATCTCTTGAAATAGACTATATAATCATTAATACATTAGACTCATATTTGTTTAACAATATCTATTGACTCTAGCATATATCTATTGTCACGTCAGAGGTTAGACCTAACAAAGCATTTTTAATATCTATTGCAATATCAGAGGTTAACACTTGGAGAAAATTTTCCAAAAACTCGTTCCATTTTTCTTTTCTTTATTGACTTGTTTCGACAATATTGAAGATGCTATTGCAAATAAAAACTTTGAATGCACAAGGTCAGCAAAGAGTCTCGGATGCAAAATGGTAATGAACATTTAATCAATTGATTTACGCAAGATAACTCTATTAGTCAGAAGAAATACCCAAATGTTATCTGTGCAAAAAAATCATGATCTGTTATTTGGATTACTGACACGACTCATTCTGATGAGAAATCTCAGGAATACAGAGGAAAATGCAAATTGTCTAAATATTAAGCTGGGTGAACCCAAAAAAAATGCACAAGGGGTCCTCATCTTTCAGAAATAATTTGCACTACATTTCCATACATTAAAGAAATCCAATTGAAGTACCCGGCTTTGAACATCTTCATGTAATGCAGAACTGGTAGAGTGAGGATTTCACATCAAACAGCTCCCCTGCGGAACAAATACTTTGAACCATTGTCATTTGGGTTTTCCCAGATTGAGCTTCTGAGAAGTAAACTAGCTGTGCTATTGTTCTTGCACTTAATCCAGCAGAAGCCAAATCTGTTGTAACTACATAGCATACTAACCCAAGTAGAAGCTATAAAATTCCTAATTTAGAATTGAAAGGTGCCCAGCTGACACAAGAGATGGTTCCGTACCAATTTTCAGATCCTTCAACTTTTGCAATTTGAGACGAGGTCTTCTAATTCGTCAATGATAGCTTGATAACAGAAAAAATATTGATCCTACAGGAAGTGAAAGAGCAACATAAACTAGGGATAGTTAAAATGCAGAATTTGCACAATTGTACTACTTCATACTGCATGCATGAACATTTAGAAATTTGATAACTTTCTCAAAAGATGTGCAAAATGCAACTAGTACATTTATTTGTTGACCTAGAGTATTAATCGTTTAGAAATTTGGTAGAGCAGTCATCTATAACTATAGATTTACGCAACTGAGGTCGTTCAGTGATTTTCAAAATCTTTCTGCATTTGAAATGTGAAACTTTTAAATAACACAGATGTAGTACCAACTAAGAGGGCTGTTTTTAGAACTCAACAAAAGGAAAGTTGATTGGGTACATTTGTTGGTGAACCAGAGATAAAAATTTTCTAAAGAATCTTTACAATTATCTCTTTTTTTCTTTTTCTTTTTTCATTGGTCTGACCTGCACTAGTTAATTAACCAAAAATTTGTCAAACGATATATTTAGCAATAAAACCAGTCTCACAATGCTTTTCATGCAAGGGGGAACAGGGAATGCAAAATGAAATAAGGCCATCAAGTTGAAATCACTTTCCAGAAAATCAGAAGTTAAACCAAAAAATAAATTAAGTGGAAAAAATATAGAAGTACCATGGTTTGAACCATTCCCACTCTCTGGGACCTAAATATTGCAACTGTGTTAGCAATATCTAAAGCAGACATGTCCCCAACAAGTATTCTCTGGATCGTATTGTGAATTGTGCAGTATGTACCAGTTCTACCTATACCTGCACTGAACAGGAGATGACATCTCAGATACATGCAGATCTATACGTTTACATCGCATTATTAGAAATTATAATCATCAGGGCATACCTGCAGTGGACCACTATTGGGCCCAGATTTGGTGGCACTTGGAAAATTCTTTTCAAGATTTCACGCACAGCAAGTGTGTCATTTGGTACTCCATGATCAGGCCATTCAGGGTACTGAATATGCAAGACAGACATGGGACGATCCTCTGACTGCGACCATAATGAACAGGGAAACAACTAATCAATATATGGAATGAGTAACAAAATGCACTCATATGCATGAGAACAGGAAAAGGCAAAGTTGTTACACTTCCAAAGAAATAACTAATCAATATATGGAATGAGTAATAAAATGCACTTATATGCATGAGAACAGGAAAAGGCAAACTTGTTACACTTCCAAAGAAATAAGAATGCATAAAAATGCAGGCAAACAAAACTCAGCCTAAAGATGAATGGATGATAACGAAACAGCAGATTTTAGGGCCCAAGTTAAATTACACAAAGTGTGTATATTTAAAACTCAAGTTCAAATGTGCAAATGATTTGGTCTAGGGAACAGAAAAAAAAATCATTTATTGAAGCAAAAGAGAAAAAAGGTTTTGCCGATTTCATAATTGCATAGCATTCTTTTTTTCTTCCCCCAAGTACAGGGGAGGGAGATTGATGTGGATCAACCCAGGACCTATGGTCTCAGGTGGAGAGTGTTTACCACTGGGTCACTCCTTCCACTAATTGCATGGCAATCTAGTTGAATTGAATTATAGTTGGAAAATTAGTTTTTCTACATTTGGCATTATATTTCCTCTCAATATATAGCATTCACTAATTACAGTATTGCAAAGAACCTAAATTCTTCGCAAAATAGCAAAAGTTCTTAAAATAAATTTAACTTGAAAGGCAAAATATCCATAAGATGAATGTGGTAGAAATGTGCATGCAAGACTAGCAATGCTACATAGGAATGAACGCTAGGCACCAAGGGTGCAACATATTCATGAAATGAATGTGGCAAAAATGTGCAAGGTGAGATCTTTAAGACCAAATAACCTTCAAAGTGATAATAAATATATAAAAACATAAGTAATTACAATGTAGAAGTATAAACATTTTTAAAATCTGCACCAAGTATAAAAATCTTTATATAAATATGATATATTTTGGTAATTTTAGATTAGTTAAGTGGGAAGAGGCAGGGGCGAAGATACCTTGTAGGAAAGGTGGTCATTTTTTTTTTTGGGGCTAAAAATATAAGTTGGTGAATTGACCACCTTATATTTTTGTGCAAGTATTAATAATAGTAGTCATAATCAATGTATCTGCTTTAATGGTAAAATGCTTACTTTTCAAGGTAATATCCAATGGTTAACCAATTATCTTTTTTACTTTAATAGTATTTTATTAAATCAACCACTACTAAATTTACTACTTTATCTAGTGAACAAAATTTGTTACTTTATAGCAAAAAATCAAAATGCCTATGTATTAGCTACATGAGTTTTATTTATGTTTTATTTTTCTTACCTCTTTCATTACAATGAATATTTATCTTTTATTCATTTAATTACTTAAATTTTAATATTTTTTCAAATTTTATTTATCTTTATTTTTTAAATTTTTACTTGATGTTTTTTTTATGTAATATTTTTCTAATATTTTTTTTAAATTTTTCATATTATTAAAATTAACTCTAGTTAAAATTTATGATATTTCGTTTATATTTTTATTCGATTTGTACTATTAATAGAAATTTATAATGTTACCATGAAATTGTGTATGCACTTTTTATTTTTTAAAATAATAGTACAATTTTATTTCATTAAGATTAAACCTATTTCAATTTTTTTTTTTTTTTTGGAAAGGCAACCTATTACAATTGTAAGTTGTTAATATTTATAATAATGTATATTCTCTCTTTTTTTTTTAATAATAATTATTAGTAGTTTGTCCCGCTTAATCTAGAACTCTAGCTTTGCCACCGGGAAGAGGCTATGTGCCCACCCTCCCCTACCCCGACACACACAGAACCCACCCTTTTATTTAATTTATCAAATGTGTAAGCAATTAATTATTATATAAGATAAATACTTTTGAAAATTGGATGCACACAATTGAGACTATTGATGTGACCAATAAAATTAATTTTATCAGAATATTTAACATGAACTGCTAACTCACCCATTTATCAAAAATATACTCACTGAATTATACATGTATTGTTTGAGCCAAGTGTTAACTAACTTGTATTATATTGGAAATATGACTGCACATGTCGGCATGTCATTTTTTGAGATACATAGGAAAAGAAAGTTGATAAGAAGATAATTTTTTAAAATGCAATCAAGTTATACGCAAATAATTTCTCATTTTCACATCCCTAAAGAATCAACATAATAAAAATTTGGCAGATCAATAAACTTAAGTACTGAAGACTTACCTCTTTGTAGCCCACCTCCAAGTTGCGCAGCACTAATGAAGATTCAGTAGTAGTTGTCCATTTAGTAACTAAAGATATATTCCCAAAATCCCTAGGGCCATCTTCTGCTTGAAAGTAATCTCCACATTTTACAATCTTCATGCACAGGTCAAATTGAGAAGTCATTTTAAAATCATGACAAGATCTAACTTCTGAACAACCCATTGAACTGGTGCTCATCTCTAATCCATTAATTGTTGACTCATTTGAACAAGATATGCAAACTGGAGTTAATTTGTTTCCACATTCATGTAAGATGTCAATTTTCTTGCTGTTTTTCCAAGTATTCAGCAATTATAGACTTTAATTTTGAAATTCAAGCTTATACAAATGCAGCATTCAAAATCCATATAAAATTAATTCAATATTTTTAGCATCAATATATAATGTATGATTCAGCAAATTAGATTTCAAACTTCGAGATTTATTGTAATTGTTTTCTGACCTATCTTATTAGCTACTTCACTCAAATCTATATGACTTAGTACCGATACCCTAACGAAAAAATCGAAAATAATAGTAATAATAATATTTTCAACTTTTTTTCCAATTTCTGTCATCACTCTTTTTGTTTCAGTATATCTTCCTCTCTTTCTTTTCTTTTCTTTTCCTAGATGTCTATGCAACCTTATTCTTTGCTATCATAAATCCTTGACTGCCTTTTCAATACTCAACCACCTCTCCAACAACACCACCACCAAACTACCCTTCATGTCTTTTCTTTCTTTTTCCATCTCACAGCTCCTTAGCTCAGTATAGTACCTTCAGCAGACATTTGTCAGCTAAAGGTTTCTACTAATTACCTTCTAAATTCAGTTTTATTCCATTCAATGCCTTGGTCAAAAAAAAAAAAATTCAACACCTTCATCATTTGCACCTCTGTTGGGTGACTGCGTCTCACATTGCATAACAAAGTTAAAAAAATTACTGTGACTCAAACCATAGTCAAAGTTTTTTCAAATGAATCAAATAAAGCTTTTCTAGCTTATTATAGTGATTCTGATTGAGGAGGGAGAAGGTGTAAAGGTGATGGCTAATGAATGTATGATGGGAGAAGGGAAAGTTGCAGAAAGCTCTAGAAAAACAGAGAAGAGATAGAAGAAAGATGTTAACAAATATTTGTTTTGTTCATATATTTTATTTTTGCATTTGGATGAAAAGTAAAGTTGTTACTAAGTTGCATAATTTGGATAAAATAGCTCAAAGGTATAGTCACAATGTTAGAGGTATTTCAATTATTAGGCTTACTAGAATTGCAATAACATATGCTACTCCAAATGCATCCAAAGTAATTACAAACCAGAATAAATAAGTTACCTTATAATTGTCAACCAACCGAGTAAGCATCACAATCACAGGGCATGGTTGTTGGATTATCATCTCCCAGAAATCCTCATAGGTGTGCGGTAGTGGACCCTGTGTGGCTATAAACCGAGAAATGTTTTCAGATGAAGAAGTCTGCAAACAAGAGGAACATCTCAATCAAGGGTCACACGCAAGAATCAAATTCCAGCACTTCAAAATATGCAGTAAGTGGTAAAAAAAATATAAAAAATCAAAGGCAAATAATTTTTTACCGTAATTAAACTTGCGTTGATATATCCCTGAGCAGATTCTCTATAATCCTTGCATGGACTAAGTACAATCCTGTTTTGATCAACTAAAATTGATAGCATATAAGAATGTAATCAGAACTTTGCACCTTCAAGACTAGTTGAGCGTAACATAGGATTGCAATGGAAATAGTTCTTACAAGGTACTACATCCATATAGCGATTTTTGGCTATGTTTACACTTTCAAAAGCCACCTTGGAGCTTCTAGACATCTGAGACGGTGTTATCCTAGTACTCTGGAGTCACAAAAGACGTATGAAAGGGATTCAATATATATTTTTGCATATTCTAAAGGGAACCAATACATATTACAGACTTAACCGAATCAAATTATCTGGATCAAATTAAAGTGTATTAAAAATTCTAGAACAGCATTTAATTTTTTTTACACAATATTTCCCACAGAAGTACTTAGCAATTTTACTTCCGCTTTCCTTTATAAGCTCGGGAATTCTCAGCAAACAAACAGAATACAGGCAAAGCAGGTTTATCATGCGTTGACTACAAAAAGGAGAAGCTAAAACAAAGAAAATTCAACTCGACCTGTAAACGAGCGAACTCCTGAGTGATTGTATCGGGAGTCAGAAGCTTCTCTTGAAAGAATCGGAGAGCATGAGAGCAGTTCTTGTGCTGATCGGCAGTTAGGGAGAGTTTCGGAGGAGAATCGGAAGAGAACTGGAAACTTGTTGGACGAGAAGATGAAGATTTAGTCGGCGGCGTAATACCGGCGGACGAAGAGGCCATGGTCGATCTCCGATGACGGAGAGACCGAGAGCGCGTGGATATGAAGTTACCCAGTTGTGTTTATTATTGAAAATTCCTAAGTGCTTTTCTTGTACAAAATAAAAAACAAAAAGTAGTGCCAAACAACCCGTTTCTCTATTTTAACCAATTTTTTAGTTACTGACAAATTAAACTTTGACTAAATTATAAAAGAAGATGGCCGTCGATTGGAGCTACCCTCTGCCGTTTTAGAAATGACAATTCCAAAAATTTACATGAATTTGGACATAATCACTAAAAAGTCTAATATTAAAAAAAATAGAGAAAAAAAATATATTAAAAATTATCTAATACACTAAAAATAAGAATGCTCAATTTGCCCCCTCAACTTGTACATAATGTTCAATTTGTCATTTTTTCAACTTTTTATCAATTTGCCTCACAAAATTGAACTTAATTACCAATTTAATATATTTTATGGTTTATCAGCGTCATTTATTATATTTATTTGTAAATTCAACTTAAGAATTTAACTCATAGTCCATACAAGAATGGATGATACTCCTCTATCAACATGTTTGGTGTAGATTCGAACTCGTAACTAATATATTATAACACAATATATTAATTATTAGATTAGACAGTCAACTTTTGATTTATTATATTTATTACTAAAATAATTTGTAAATTACTAAAATCATAAGCACTAAAAATTAATTATTTAGTTAATGTGTTTGAAAAGTTTAAAATTTTCCATTTATGTTTTTAAAATTAAAATTATTAAATTGAATTAATAAAGTATCATATAAAAAAGTTATCTTTAAATATTTTTGATATATGTTATGAGTATATAAACCAATCAAACACTTATAATATACAATAATGGACTACATATAACTAATGACTTAATTGATTGATTAAGTTGTAAATTAATATCATGTATTAAAACATTGAATATTGCAGTTTTTTATTTTATTTTTTAAAATATTATTATCCCTTTTGGATTGAATGAAATAATTTCATTTTTAAAAATGATTAACCCAAATCAAATAACAATAATGTCATTTCAACAAGAGACGCGAAAAAAATACGTAACCCAAACAATAACAAATGACCTTGATTTACAAACCACTATACACAAGCTTAACATGCATATGTCAATCTCTGTTCACTAGGAGTGAACATTTTTTATATTTAAAACAAACCAATTCAAATAAGCATGTCCAATATAATAAAATAAAAAAATTATTATCCAACTCAATCCAAATAAAATAATATCTAACCCAAATCAAATAATATTTGGATAGTTCAAAAATATCCAATCAAATCCATATTATCCAAAATATAAATTTGTCCAAGTTAACATTAACATAATTAATAGATTTGCCCTTAATAAAAATTACATTAAACAAAAAAAAAATCTTGAAAATAAAGTTTAAAAATATTTGTAAACAATATTAATTAACCATATATATATATGAATAATAAAAAATATAACAGTTTCAAATTATAATTTGAACTTGTTTAAATTTATTTGGATTAACCAAACTTTAAATTTCATATACGTATTCAAATTAAAATATTCGAAATTTCAATTTGGATATATCTAAACAAATCCATATTGAAATATGAATATATAAACTAATCCAAATACCCTAACATGGTAAATTTGTTTTGCTCGCCCTATTGTTCACCAACGATTTTGCTCCAAGTACAAGACTTGAATAACTTGATTCATAGCGAGCAGAACACTACTTCCCTTGATCCCTGCCAAGTCCCAAAGTTCATCATGTGTAATTGAACATTGACCCAAGCTCAACCAAAACCCAACTTGCCAACCACCTACATCCATTCGAATAATAGATTATAAATTGTAAAACTATAAGTCTTAAAAAATAAAATAGATAAAAAAATTAGTAGAAACTAAAAAATTTAAAGATTAAATAATAATATAATAATCAGTATAATTAATGAGTAACAATTTTCTTTTCTAAAAAAAGGAGAGTTTATTGAACGCGCTAGGTATGAGCGTGGATAAGCGAGGAAAATATAAAATGGTACACTATGGTTGAGCAGTCGTAGAAGTAGAGTGAATCTCATGAGCAGTGGGTTTGGGGTTTTGACTACACTTTCTCCGTCTTCGCTGGTTGCAACGTGTGTGCTTTGGTTTTGACAGTGCCTGAGACGGAGGCTCACACAGCCTAAGCTTTGTATGTTACACTCTTCTTCTTCTGCCTCCTCAGCAATCCCTTTTTAAACTTTATGCATTTTCTGATCTCTCCTGTTACTTGTCTTTTTCTATGCTTATTAGAAACAAACGCCAACTCGAATCTCCTCTTTTCAGATCTCTCTCTTGCTGGTAAGCTCTTGTCCATCGATTATCTGCTGTTTTTTTTTTTTTTTGTTTGGAAGTGTTTTCAATTTTGCTAAGCTTTTGATTTTGTGTATAAGATTGATACCTTGATCTTGGCTTTTGCTTCTCCTTGTTTACGTTTACATCAACTTCTTATTTAAATTTTTCTAAATGCGTTTTTGATTGATTCTGCCAAAGTATTGAACTGGGTATTCTTTTCTATTTTAAAAATTTTTAATTTTTCGTATGTTTGGCTTTTGTTTATTTGGTTTTGATAATTTTGCTCTGCTTGATTTCTGAGTGCCAATTTTTGTTTTGTGCTATTTCATTGATTTACAGCGTTGTTGACTTGGCGTTAATGGATTGGAGCTCTACTGGTGATCAAAATTGGTACTGTGGTAATTTTGATGTCACAAGGGATCATATATTTGGGTTTGAAGTGATATAGATCAATACTCTGACTTACTTGTAAAGGGTGATCACTCTATTGTTCTTGAGCTGCTCAAAGTTTATTTGGTGCAAGGACTTGGGTTATTCTTGTAAATAAACAGGCTTGCTGGTTTTTGCATGGAAATTTGTTGCAACAATTGAAACTTATACTGCAAGGTGATCATTATAATGGGGGGACTTTGCTCGAGGAGTTCCAGTGTAGATAATGCTCCCGGTGGAGGCTTTCCACATCTGAATGGTCATTTTAATGGGTCCGGTTTGGTGTATCAGTCTCGAGAACTCAAAATAAATGCCAATACAACATCATCTCCGGTTGTGGAAAATGTAGAAAATAAACCAATGAGACAGCCCTTTTCATTTCCAGAGATAAATGTGGTTCCATATGGGATGAACCCAGACGATGTTGATGATGGTATTCCTCGCTTGTCAAGGGTTTTATCAAATAAGTCTAGATCAACCAAGTCTAAGCAGGCAGCTGTTGCAAAGGTATGTGTATTTGTACTCATACATACCTGTTAGTACCATACTTTTAAGTTTTTCTTTTTTTTTTTACATTAACCTTGTTACAATTTGACCTAGAATAATGTGTGAAGGTTTTAATTGTTGCGTAAATGGGAACAAAATACTACTATCCAGACTGAATCTGTTATGAAATCTATTGATTTTTACCATATACTAGATTGTGATAAGACGTTACCCAGTTTATTATATGTTTCGGCCTAATAACTGTTTTTCAATTTAGAACCTTCTTTACTAACTACTTTGATCAATGCTATGGAAAGAATCACTAGCGTGATTATAACTTTGAGATTTATGGTTACTAAACTCCTTTTACTGTTTGCACTTTGGAAGCTTATTTGAGATTGAAATTGCGATAAATCCAACATTGGATCATGAGATACAAAACTCAAAATATCTAGAGGTTCAGCAATTTATGGTGGCATTGTTTTTTGATACAGCCTGGCAAATGAGTCATATGATGATTCTTGTTATATTATTTTATTGTACGTATGTGCTATGCTGGCAATACAGGTGTCAGAAGTAAGCTCACTTTTAGGCAGGGCTGGTACTGCTGGGCTTGGAAAGGCAGTTGAAGTATTGGACACACTTGGTAGTAGTATGACAAATTTAAATATCAACAGTGGTTTTACCTCTGGAGTGACAACGAAAGGAAATAAAATTTCAATTTTGGCTTTTGAAGTTGCTAATACAATTGTTAAGGGTGCCAATCTGATGCAATCCCTTTCAAAAGAAAACATTAAACATTTAAAAGAGGTGGTTCTTCCTTCAGAAGGAGTGCAAAATTTAATATCAAGAGATATGGATGAACTCTTGAGAATTGCGGCAGCTGATAAGAGGTAGATGGTCGAATTATAGCTATACTAATGAGAAATAATATATTGCTAATATTTTGTAAACTGTAGCTTATAAATGTAAAGAAGTGTAATCAATTTTGATATAACTGGCAGAGAAGAACTCAAAGTTTTTTCTGGAGAAATGGTGCGTTTTGGAAACCGCTGCAAAGATCCTCAGTGGCACAACTTGGACCGTTACTTTGAAAAGTAATCCTCATGCCATCTATATGTTGCGTTTCCTCACAATTTTCAAATAAGGTTATCTAATTTTCAACTTTGTTTTTGTTTCTTCATGTTTAGATTGGGTTCAGAACTCATGCCTGAAAAGCAATTGAAAGAAGAAGCAGAGACAATAATGCGACAATTAATGACTTTGGTTCAGTATACAGCTGTAAGTATCCATTATTGCATACAGTGTTGCCCTTATGTCATAGGATAAGTTACTGTTCTTATGGCGCAAAATAGACAAGTGTTTGTTTTGCGTGATGAGGCATGCCTACAATTACTCGAGGGAATTTTTTCTTTGTGTTTTGCAACACTGTTCTCTATTTTGTTTTGCACGTCCTTTGTGTTTGTTTTCCAATAAAGGGGTCATGGGTTTAAACCATAAAATCAGTGAGGGCTGCATATGTTCCACTTTGAGATTTTTTAAAGCAAGCCTCATCCACTAGGGTAATCCTCATTCTTTTCCCATGGATTGTCTGTGTCCTATATTTTGTGGTGCAATGCTAGACTACATCCAAAACATAACCCCAAAGATACCTCAATTTTCGAGGTCAGCAAGCTCAAGGAGGTAATTCCAAGCTGCATCTTTGCTGATGGATTTAAAAAGCATTTATGATCTTGTAGTATTGGTTACTGTTATACTGTAGTCATGGTCAGATGTAAAAACTGCTTATAGTGTTGCCACTGTTCGAAGTGCTTGTGGAAACTGAAACATTGTCGTATTTAGCTTTGACACATCTTTTGGATACTTGGTGAGAAGCATATGTTGGGAGAACAAAATATGATCGCTTAAAACACACTGCAGTTTGATGATCTGAACTTCAATTATTGCTGTGCTGAACTCAGGAGTCACTTCTGTTGTGCGCCACAGCTCAGCACTTAATTTGGTTTATTCAATTGATAATGAGAATGATACTGACCTCATTGTTATGTCACTGTTTCAATACTGTATGATGTGAACCGAGGTCCTCAGGTCCAGCCATCTGAGTTCAGCTTTCTTCATTGGCATGTGATTCTCTCTTTTGTATTGCATTTCCCTTTTGGAGTGCTGCATGCGGAGGCCCCAACTCATGATGTTGTTTGAACCACTATCCCATGTGGTTTTATGGTTATATCCTTATAGTTGAATCTAAGTTACCCTAAGGCCTATGTTTCACAGCCATTTCTAAGATGTCTATGGCTGAGTTTTCGGAAGGCTATTTTGAATGTGAGAGGCAATCAGCTTACATGGCCACCCCTGCAAATTTGCAAGGGGAAACCTTTATTGTTTGAATTTTACTTGTCCAAGCTCTCTAGTGCTTTTAAAACCTCAACCTTCACATTTTCCAAAGGATACAATGGCTTATGAATTGTGATTTACTTGTTGATTTTTTTTTATTCAGTTTTGTTGCCCTGTATTGTTATTTCCCCTCTTATTTAAATAATAACAAAAAAAACTATAGTTTTAGAGGGGAAACAGTGAGGTGCAAAACTATTTGCAAGATGGAAACATTTGAAAGAGAGTCTGGATTGTGGAAGTCAGCAAATTGCCAACAAAGTATTTTCCCAATAATTCAAAAGTTTAAAGTGTTATGCCACCTTGAAGTATCATTTCACAGTGCAGGGAGAAAACTCCTCTCCCAGAAAACTCCCTCACTTCACAATGTGCAAGAGAGTTTTACAAGGATCAAGCTTATTTGTGCATGATTATATGCATACTGCTTCTAGATCACAAGTTTTTCCAATTAGTTTGACTTCCTAGCTTTCCCTATGATGCAACGAGTACCGCAAAAAGGGATCGAACATGATCACAAACCCTTAAGAGATAAAAACAAGATCTAATCCAAGACCTTAGGAAAACAAGATGCAACCATGAACCTTAAGAAATTCTGAAATTATATGATTAAAAAAGATCTCCCTTGCAAAGTTGAGATTGATAAGTATTTATAGAGTACAATAGTTAGGCTAAATAGGAATCCTAATCTAATAAGGAAATAATAATACCAAGGGAAATAAATATCCTAAACCAACAAGGAAACCAATTATTAATCCTAAATTGAACTTAATTTAATTCATAATTATAAACTAAATAGGAATATGAATATGTAACTTCCTAAATAGACAAGGATAGTTGAATAAGTCTTCTAGTTGATTCTTGTGTTGCATCACCCTTATATTCTCACCTCAATAACTCAGTTTCCGCATTTTATTGATCCACCTAGTGTTATTCCTTAACAATGGCTGTCCTCATCTGCAATTTTTTTGCTATTCAAAATTCGAAGGATTTCTAAGACTTTAAATCATCTGTTGTGTTCATTATGCTTCCAGTCTCGAAGAGTTTCATGCGTTCTCTTCCTTTTTAGTCTCAAAAACAGCTTGTGGATGGTGGATTATGGAGATGTTCATATGCCATGAATTTGTCATGGAAAATGGTGCAATTATGGGGGACCTGTGAAACCTTTGCTTTAATATTTTATGCTCTTGTTTGGCTACATATTCAGTTGGGAGAAATTCGATATACAATTTATGACAAATTTTGAATGAACTTTGTATGTTATACCTGATGGCAACATTCCTCCCCTCCATTTTCTTTGCAGGAATTATACCATGAAATGCATGCCTTGGACAGATTTGAACAAGATTACAAGCGTAAGCTTCAAGAAGATGACAACTCAAATGGTCCTCAAAGAGGTGAGTTATATTTTGAATTTTGAGTTCAATGTATTTCTCTTTTAATAGGTTTTTCTTGTTGATAGAAAGATAAATATGGAAAGGAGGGTCTTCCTTTTAGAACTCTCATTTTGTATTTCAACAACGGAACATACCTAAGGGATCACCTTTTTGATAGTTTAGTTAATTTTATAGCTTTCGCGATTCCATGATCGGAATATTTCTAGGTGTTTTGGATGGGTTGAATATAAACGTTTATTTCTGATCTCTGAGAGGGTTGTCAATCTCATTCAGGCTTGTTAATCTAGTGTCTTGGTTTCATTTATTCCTACGTTTAGAACACTTGGGTTTATTGCATTATTGCATTGGTTCTGAGGGATTTCCCATGGTTTTAAATTAAGGATGTTAAAACTTGATCATTCAATTTTTTTTTTTTGTTTTTTTTTTGTTGTGGGGGGGGGGGGGGGGGGGTTGGAAGGGGTTGTGTTGTCCACGTCGTCGACAATTTTTGTTTATTGATTTAGTATCGTCATTTGGGGGGGAAA